>ABLG01000172.1:0-31097 GCA_000172435.1 Meloidogyne hapla | reverse complement strand
CTTATACTAGTATTTTGCTTCATTTTTAAAGACGAGAAGCTAAAAACAAAAAAATAAAATTGGAGGGGAAAAATGATTGAATAAATTCATTTTAATGACTGAAAATAGAAAAAAAATATTTTAATTTAATTACAATTAAATTTTCAATTAAATTTTTTCAAGTTTTTCGGCATTCCTTTTAATAAAAAAATTTATTTTTATAATAAACGGATTTAAAAAAATTTTTAAATAAATTTTGAAAATTATAAAATAAATGCTAATTCTATTCCGTATATCCTCTTTTTATTATACAAAAATAATGTGGGAGGGTTTTCAATTGAGTATAAGAAATTCCTCCCTTCAAACAACCAAGGAGGGCAAAAAATTTTAAGGGGGTGGGGAGCGGAGAGGCAATTAATTAATGCCATAAATTTTGCTGTGCGCAAATTTTTTAAATAATCAAAACGCAAAATAAAATAAATTAATTTATTAAATATAAAAAAAAATAATTAATTAAAATAATTAATTAAAAATTAATTAAAATAATTAATAAATAAATAATAAATAAATTAATTAATAATTAATTTCGTTAATTGTTTTTTAATTGTTTTTTAAGAAAAAAAATCACAAAATTTAAACAAAAAACAAATAAATATTAAAATGTAAAGTAACTGCCTAAACGTAATTCCCATATACCTAACTTATTTTTTGCGAAGTAAAAATTTTAAATTTGAAGGAACTCATAAAGTCTCATAAAAGAGCATAAGTTTTGCTTATTTTAACTTAAAAAATATTTTTTTTTATTTTTTTAAAATTATTTATTAATTTATTGCGCACACCTCTAAGCTACCTCCTCTATTTAATAAGGAAGTGGGGGAAATATTTTTAAAAAATTTTTATTCAATAAGTCAATGCTGCCAAATAACAGCATTGAATTTTTTTTAATTTTTCTTTCTTTCTATATTTCGATTGTCTTTTTTTAGATTTTAATTTTTTTGAATTTTTTTGAATTTTACATTGATTTTTTTAAATTTATTTTTTATTTTTTAAAATTTAATTATTAAAAAAAATTTTTTTTCAAAGTTTTAGGAATTGCAGAGAATTAAGCGGATCTCCGTTTATAATATCACCCCTCTATAAATTATTTATTCTATTAACTGACCCAATTTAAAAAAAATTTAAAAGAAAGAACTAATTTTTACTCAAAAAGTGAGGTTGCAAAAACAAAGAAAATTGTTTAGAAAATACAAAAGGATTGGATAATAAATTTAAATAAAATTTTAAATGTATTAAAGAATATCCAATCCCTGATAAATAAATAAATTTAGAAAAATTGGCAGAAAAGTTTTTTTTATTTTTCTAACCCCCAAGATCTTTAAATTAGAGCTTGTATTTCTTCAAATAATTAACAATTAAGCTCTAATTTAAAATAAATATAAAAAATCAAATTTAATAAATAGTAACCTCCTTTCCATATTAATCCAAAAAAAAATAAAAAATAAAAATAATAACATTTTATGAAATCTTTAGAATAGAGGCTTCATTTTAGAAGCGTCGAAAAGTCAAAGGATTTTCTTCAATTATCCAAAAACTCTTCACTCCATCTGTAAATTAAAATAAATATTTATTTTTAATATTATCTTCTGGTTCTAGAAAATTTAGAATTTTGATGGTTATATGTTTCAGTACCTAGAACCGCCTGTAATTGGGCCAAGGATTCGTTTTGGAACCTTTTATTATAAGAGGAAGAACCCTCCTTCCAAAACCCAAATTTAATTACCTATCAACTCCATGTTGTTTGAGGTATTCTCTTAACCTTTCGCCCCGTATTTTTTGTTTATCTTCATGCAATAAAGTAGAATAATGCAAAACATCGGCAAAATCCTTGGCATTTTTAATATCTTCAACCAAAAAATAATTTCCACTTAATCCATTCTCTTTAAATTGGTGATGAGTGCCGGCACCTTTAGAGAGGACAAGGGCAGCTTTTGGGTTAGAAGCTATCATCTCTTTTGCAACCTAATATAGGTAATTAGAGAGATTTTTAGGTCATTTTCATGATTTATCATTTAAAATTAATTTAAAAATTAATTTTCAAAAAAATTCCCTAACCAAATTCATTCCATCCATTACAGGTGTAACAACACCAATATCCATAGCCAAATAACGCGAAACCAATTGTTCTCTTGGAACACCTTTCAAATTGATAATAAAAGGTTCATATCCTTCGGGTATCTTTATATCATCTTTTCTTTTAGTAGATCCTTCCCCAAACTCTGCTTTAATTTTTTCTTTTATTTTTAAAGAACCATTCTATTGAGGAAATTAAAATTTTATTTTTTATTTAATTTATTTAATTAATTAATTTTTTTAAGGTGCAAGGAAGTGCCTTTCCGGTCTTTATTTTTAGCATGTGAAATTTATTGCAAAATTTTTTATTTTTGTTCACGTGTAAAATTAAGGGATTAAAAATCGGGCAATTTTAAGTTAAAGGGTATGAAGCGCACGTGATAAAAATACAAATATTAATAAGAAAAATAAAATAAAAAAGCTGATGTGCCCTTATATCCGTTAGTATTTCAGAGATAATTGAAGAGAGGTCTAATATCCCGTGTGCCCTTATATCGGAACTGACTTTATTTTTTATTCATAAATCCAAAGTAATCCCCTACCTGGTATTCTTTGTACGAGTCAATTGTTCGACGATTATATGGAGCTATTTGGTAAAATACATCTCTTCCAATGCGGTCAGGGTATTTTTCAAGGTAACTCTTGAAAGCTTCCAATTTTTCTTGTATTCCTTTTGTATAATCAAAACGTTCAACACTAAAGAAAAGCTTTCCTCCTTCCAAGGTGTTTGCCATTGTCTGAATTTTTAAAAATTAATTAAGTCGATCAGTGCCTTCATGGACTTTAGAGGTGATCCCCTTGTTCCCCCGGTCTTTAGATAAATTTTAAAATTAAAAATAAATTTTTAAAAATAAATTTACTTCTTCTCTAAACTTCTTCGCCTCCATCAAAGTTTCAGCCTTTTCGGCAATTTTAATAAAATCATAAACATTGATGCTAGCTGGATAAACACCCAGATTACATCCATTAATAGGAGTAATATATCCATTTTTTAAATTTAAAACATTTCGAGGCTTGTGTATAATTTCAACATTGAATATCTAAATAGTCCATTTAATTAAGAAAATATTTTTATTAAAAAAATTACTTTAACTGTCATTTTTATAAAATTCTGTCGATCTTTATCTGTTTGGAATCCAACTTTGTCAAAACTCAAAATTCCTCTAATTATGTGTAATACAAAATCATTAAATTCTTCAAAAAATCCTTCTGACAGTTCAAAAGGTGTATGTAAAAAGAACCCCAATTCCATTGGTTTTTTATTTTTCTTTTTAAAAATTTTTTCATTTTCCATTTTTCGTAAGCTTAATCCGACAAACAATAAATGATAATCTTGGATCCAAATAAAATCATTTTCTGTTCGTTCCATATCAAATATTGTTTTGGCGAATTTTCTATTCACGGTTTTATAAGCTGTAATAATAATTTTAAATTTATTTTAATTAAAGCCCTCAGGGTCTATTATCAGTGGGTTAACTTGGGTGAACTCTCACTATAGTGGACTCATTTCTAAGGGTATAAATATATTTTCCATCTAAATAAATTTCCCTCTATAGGGAACCTCTCTCTATAGTGAACTTCTCTCTCTGTGGTGAACCTCTCTCTACAATGAACCCTCCTATATAGTGAACCTCTCTCTTTAATAAACCTTCCTATATAGTTAAGTTAAACTCTCTCCTTAATGAACGTTCCAACGGTTTCAGGGAGTTGATTTTAGCCCAAATTCTACATACCTTCTATAGCTTTATTAAGCTCTGCCTCGTTTTCATGTGCTACAATATTATCTCCAATATTATGCAAAGCTGGCCATAATATGCAGTTGCTTATATCCTGATAATAAAATTGAAAAGTTTCTTCATCAATTAGAACCTTAAATGGTTTAGGAATTATGGAATAATTTTTTTAAATCTTGCCGATTCCAAACCAAATTTTGATTCTGATTTGTGTTTTTCAATGGCTTCAAGTTTAGGGTCATCTTCTGGTGAAAGGGAAGAATCACCAGCTAAAGAAGAAATTTTTTCAAGCTTCTGTTTGATTTAAAAATAAAATTACGTGTAACGTGGAAAACCCAAATGTTTTCTTTATTGCTTTCCATCACAGGCTCGACTGCGGAAACAAGACCTCCAGAAGCCTTAAAATAATTTTAACTATTTTTTATTAATATTCTTAGAAAATAAATCAAAAATTTTTAAGTTTTAAGCTTTAAGCTTTATTCCCTTATGAATAGAAAAATAGGGAGTGTTAATGATAAGCTCAATTTCCACCCTCTGAACGAATCCGTGTTCAGGGAATTTTTTGAAAGCCATAAATTTATTTTTTGACTTATCTAATTTAACCAAAAATTTTATTTAATTCAAAATATCCCTACTTGTTTAATTATCCATTTCCTGATAGGCTCATTATTTGTCATCGGTTCTTCCTCATTATTTACTCCTTCATTTACTTTATTATTATCACCTTCCAATTCAACATTATCCCATTCATTTTTAATCTTTTTATTATTCAATTGGCTTTCTTGTCCTTTCCGTTTAACAGGGTAATCCCTTTTAACCTCTTCTAAATGGAAAGGCGGTGCATTCGATGCCAATATTATTCTTCTATTTTTAGGAGAATTTTTAGTTTTTGTTTCTTTTAATCCTTCCCTTTTTAAATTAAAATTTGAAAAAGTTGGGGGTGCAGAATAATGCCTTCCAGTGAAATATGGGAGTTCAAAGCCTCTAGAAAGGCTTTGAATTGGATTTAATACAATCGGCATTGCTTCCATTTCAAAAACAAAAAATAAAAGAAGGGTTAGTTGAGGTAAAATAAAATAATTTGGTGAAGACATTTTTTGTCTAAATATTAATTTAAATTAATTTTAATATTTTATTTAAGAAAAATAATTCTTTAAAAGAGTTACAGTAACCTGGCAATGAGAGAAGTGCTCGAATGGACCTTTGCTTTTAAAATAAAATTATTTTAACTTTTTAAATTTTAATTATAAAATGAATAAATACTTTTAAATTTTCATTATTTAAATAATAATTTAATTAAACATTCACGTGAAAAACAAAAATAAAAAGTGGTGGTGTTTAATGTTTATTACGCTACCTGCACTTAAGTGATTTTTAAAAATTATTTTTTATAACTTTTGAAATTTTTATTAAATATATATTTTTTTAAATAATATTTTTAAAATTGAAAAATAAATAAAATTTGGGGAAAATAAAATTTATTGGAATTATAAAAAGTGCTTTGTTAACATTAATCTCTAATCAACTAAATTTATTAAAAATATATAATGGCCATTCCCTTATTTTTTTTTATTTTTATAAAATAGTGCATGTGAAAATTTTTCTCAAAAAATTTTTTTATTTATTGCTTAACAAATGAAGAAATAAGTGAATAAAAATCGGTCATTCTTTCATAATTTATGCATGTGATAAATAAATAAATTTATTTTTTAAATATTTATATTTAATATTATCCAATAGAAGCACTTAGAGCAATTTTTTAAAAATCTTATAGCTTTGTTGATTAACCTATCTGAAAATATAGTAAGAGTGTTTCACTATAATAATATATATATTTGATCCAGAATATCATAGAAAAAAAATTTTTCGATTAATTCAAATACAGTAATTTAGTGAAGAATTTATGCATGTGATAAATTAATAAATTTATTTTTAAATAGTAAATTAAAAAACGATTTTTTTTTAATATTTCTCTTTAATATTATCCACTAGAAGTTCTAATTTATCCAAACTTACAAGATAAAAAATTTATTTAATTGGGTAAGATAGAAATTCAAAATTTTATAAATTAATTTAGAAGATGTATGTGAAGGATATTTATTTATTAAGATAAGAAATAAATTTTATTTGAATTTTTATAATGGGCAGAGGTTGGGATAAGGTAGATTTTAAATTTTAAAATATCGTAATCTGAAAGAAGAAAGCATTAAAAATCGAAAATTTCGATTTACCTCTGATCATGTGGGTCTATTGAGGTTATGGACTAGGAAATGGGCAAAATAGAAAACTATAATTTTATAAAATTTATTTTGTTGTTTGTATATCTGCTTAATAAGGCCCCAACATGATGACCCTAAACATTGAGATTTGTTGTTTATTAATAATTAATTATTATTTAACTAAAATAAACTAAAAATAATAATAACCAAGTTGATTAAATAATTTTAAATAAATATTTAAAATCAATTTATTAAATAAATCTTTCGTTAATTCAATTATTTATAAAAATAAAAAAAGTATTATTTAATTAATTAATTTTTATTTTTGATCCATCAATATCTCTATCACAATATCTATTATAAAAAATAAAATTCAAAATATATCTAAATATATAAAATAAAATCAACAAAAATCCAACTAAAATAATCATTGAAAATCCAATAACATCCAAAGAATAATAAGCTAATAATCCCATTTCTTCATCACTTGGCAAATTTAATTCATTTAAGGGAGGGAATTGTGCCGCAAATTCAACCCATTTAATTAAACGTTCTTTAGGAGAAAAGGGTGTTTGGGCAATTTTTCTTGAAATAATTTGGGCATTTTTTCGATATGATTGATCCTTTAAAACCTTAAAAATTGTTATTTTATTTTTTAAAAATTTTAAAATTTACTTTATTCAACCCTTGAATAATTAAATTTTCGGCATTTTTATTTCCATTTAATTCTTGCATATCCAGCAGAACAGCCATTCCGTGGAATTTTGCCATTATTGCATTAAATAATTGGTCCCCAAATAGTGGAACACCCAAAACTGGCGCTCCAGCCCGGGCGGCTTCTGTTACACTATTTTGGCCACAATGGGTTATAAAGGCTGACAATTTTGGATGCACTAGAATTTTCTGGGAATTTTAATTTTTAAACAATTTTATTACATAAAATAGATTTCTGGTCCATCCATTTGAAGGCATGAACATTCGGTGCTTCTCTAACAAAAAGTTTAGCATCCTGATCATCAGAAAATTCATATTTCCATATAAATGTGTATTCCGGAAATGAAGCAAAAGCACGAAGAAATGCAAGCTTTTGACTCTTTTCCATTCTCTTGGTATCAACCATTGAACCAAATGAGACTAGAACAACGCCGCTACGGGCATTTGAGAATAAATGTTCTATATTCTGAATTAAAAGGATTATTATTTGAATTGTTAAAGGGGTTAAACTCTCTATAAGAGACTCTAAATTGAGTTGATTCAAAATTTTCTCTCAAACACCTACCGTATCCAAAGTCTCAGCGCGCATGTCGACAATCCCTCCAATGCTAACAATTTTATTTGAAATTGGGCGAGGCATTTCAAAGAACTAAAAAATTAATTTATCTCCTAGTTATATAAATATCATTTCTGGAAAATAAAATAAAATTTTATAGCAACCGGGTTTGAGTTGACAAATAAAAACGAAATATTTCTTCCAATTGATTTAAGTGATGGAAATTGTTCTCCATAAGCATTTTTAAGAATTAGCTCCTTAAATGTTTTATTAAAAATTAAAATTAAGAGATATATAATCACCTCTAAATTAGTAATTATATCAGTAATTATAAAATATTCGTATAAATCATTAACAAAATTAACGATGCGATCCAAGAAATTTATCGTTGGAGCACTTTTGACAGGGGAAACAATATCTAATTGGATTAAACTTTTCATAAATATAATTCAAATATTTCCATTTACTTGTCACAAAGCTGCTGAACGTTGGAATTCCAAATTGGCGAGCAGCGCCTTGCAATACAGGCACTGCTAAAGCTGCCAATTTTGTACGTGTTCCAATAATATGGAACAATGCAAAAGGGAAATGATCAAAAAATTCGCTAATACCAACATCAAAATTTTCTTTTTTCATTTGTTCAATAAAATCAAGTTGATTATTAATAAATTCTATAATTAAAATCTTAAAGACTTTCAAATTATATTTATTTATTACCATTAGTTATCCCTTCACAAATTATTTTAAGATCATCCCAAATACTCTAAAACAATAAGAAATATTTATTTAATTTAAATTAAACCCTAGGAAATAAAAATCTGTTAGTTCCAGCCTCTTTGAATGGATTTTGAATGCTTGGAATCGTTTGAGGATCCATTACTTTTGATTGACCTTTGGGAATAATATCATAAACTTTATGTAAATTTTGAGGTAGTTCCATCTCAAATTCGCTTATAATCACTCGAATGAAGTGCTAAAATTGTAAAAAATATTTATATTATAATTGTAATCTGTTCCGGAAAATTTTAAATTATTGTAATTCTCTCCGGAAATGAATTTGTAATTGTAAAAAAATATTTATATTTACATACTACGAATCAAAGTAACTTAAAGCGTTATAGCCGAACTTCTAGAGCTTAGATTTCTTAGCAAATTGGAGATATCTTAGAAAAGACTAAAAAGTATTTATTCAAAAAATTAGGAAGATCTAAACCGCAAATTTTTTGTAATCGTTACTGAAGTTTATAGCTTAAATTGGCACAAACATCCTAATCACCGTAACTTAAAGCGTTATAACGCAAGTTCTAGCGTTTAGATTTCTTAGCAAATTGGAGATATCTTAGAAAAGACTCTAAAAAGTATTTATTCAAAAAATTAGGAAGATCTAAACCGCCAATTTTTTGTAATCGTTACTGAAGTTTATAGCTTAAATTGGCACAAACATCCTAATCACCGTAACTTAAAGCGTTATAACGCAAGTTCTAGCGTTTAGATTTCTTAGCAAATTAGAGATATCTTAGAAAAGACTCTAAAAAGTATTTATTCAAAAAATTAGGAAGATCTAAACCGCCAATTTTTTGTAATCGTTACTGAAGTTTATAGCTTAAATTGGCACAAACATCCTAATCACCGTAACTTAAAGCGTTATAACGCAAGTTCTAGCGTTTAGATTTCTTAGCAAATTAGAGATATCTTAGAAAAGACTCTAAAAAGTATTTATTCAAAAAATTAGGAAGATCTAAACCGCCAATTTTTTGTAATCGTTACTGAAGTTTATAGCTTAAATTGGCACAAACATCCTAATCACCGTAACTTAAAGCGTTATAACGCAAGTTCTAGCGTTTAGATTTCTTAGCAAATTAGAGATATCTTAGAAAAGACTCTAAAAAGTATTTATTCAAAAAATTAGGAAGATCTAAACCGCCAATTTTTTGTAATCGTTACTGAAGTTTATAGCTTAAATTGGCACAAACATCCTAATCACCGTAACTTAAAGCGTTATAACGCAAGTTCTAGCGTTTAGATTTCTTAGCAAATTGGAGATATCTTAGAAAAGACTCTATAAAGTATTTATTCAAAAAATTAGGAAGATCTAAACCGCCAATTTTTTGTAATCGTTAATGATGTTTATAACTTAAATAGGCACAAGGGTCCTAATCAACGTAACTTAAAGCGTTATAACCAAACTTCTAGCGTTTAGATTTCTTAGCAAATTGGAGATATCTTAGAAAAGACTCTATAAAGTATTTATTCAAAAAATTAGGAAGATCTAAACCGCCAATTTTTTGTAAAACAAATTTTAAATAAAAGAAATGAAAATTACAAACCACTTCATGCCCAGCACCAGCTAATGTCTCTGCAATTTTACACATATATTGCATATGACTAAAGCCATAAGTTGGTGAATATACTAGAATCTTCAGCTTATCTTCACAATTATTATTAGCAAAATTTAATATAAAAATTATTAGTAAAATAAAAATGTATTTATTATTAAAGCATTTAATCATTTCCTTTATTAATTAAATTCAAGAAATATTTTTTAAAGAATATTTTATAATATTTTAACTTTTTTAATAATTTTTCTACTGATTTGTTAAATAATTAAGAAATTGATTGAATTTTTTGAACAACTTGTTAATTTAAATTTAAAATAAAAAGTAATTATCGCTTGAAAAAACAAATAATTAAAAAAAATAAAAGTTCAATTATAAAAATTTTATGATTTAAAAAATTTATTAAAATAAATTTCAAACTAATTTAATCAGTTAAACGAACGGAAAGTATTCAGGCAAGAATGATTTTTATCAGTTATTAATTTTATTTTAAATATAAATATTTAAGCAAATGTCTTGTAGAGGAAAACGTCATTTTAATCATTAAATGATAAGAAACAAAGAAACTCATAGATTATTTTGCCAAAAAATATTTAATCTTTTTATTTAATTTTTTAAGTCCTATATTAATGCTTATCTTATCTTCAATAAATTAAATATAAAATTCGAAAAATTTTTAAAATAAAAAATTTTATTTATTAAAATAAATGTTGAGACAATAAAAAGAAATTATAAAATTTCTATCTTTTAAAAATTTTAAATAAAAAATTTAACATATCGATGTTTTCTTTGTTTGTGCTTTAATTGATGAGGTATTTCTATTAGAATCATTATTAATATTTCCCCGTTTTATCCTCGAGAAGATTGATCCAAGAGAGAATTTACGTTCTGAACATCTTTAATTTTTAGAATATTTGAAAATTTTAATTTTATTAACTCACTTTGATTTTCTTTTGTCTTTTTTTGATTTTCTTCGATTTCTTTTTGATCTCTTTGATAGCTGGTACCTTGTTCTTGACTTCCACAAAATTTCTGTTTTGTTACAGAATCAACTATCAACTTCCCCCAAAGTTGTTCTGGCTTACTTTCTGGTGCTTCTAATTTACCTCCAATCATTCTACGGCCATCTTTAAATTTTTAAAATTTTTTTGAATCTTTAAAAATCTCAAAATTATCAAAACCTGGTGTATAACTAATTTTTGGTCGTTGTTTAACTTCACTAAAAACTTCCAATCCACGCCTTTTATTTAATTTGTCTTCATCTAAAGACACACTGTCACCATCAGGTCTGTCTGATTTTGGTGAATTTGCACTTGATCTGGATGAATTTAGTTGGCGTAGAGCAGAAGGTGAAGCTGAGTAGAACTCAAAGTTCTCCAAAAAATTTAGAAAAAATTATTATCATTAGGAATAAGATAATAATAATATTAAACAGAGTCCTCTAGTTAGAGGTAAATCTCCACTATAGAGAGTTTCATTAAAGAGTGATTCATTATACGGAAATTGAAGAAGCCTTTAAGACTGTTTGATCTTGCCTTGATAAGTACTGTTCCTTTATAACCACTAAAAAGTGATTATCCCTTAAATCTCAGTGACTTTATATCCTTAGTATACTGTAGTATTAATATTTATTATCTTTATTTTTTGCTTTAATCTCTTTGAATTTTAAAAATTTTTTATTGAAGTCATACTTCAGTAGGGCAATTCATCATTCCGAGCATTTTGATTTAATTTTAATAAAAATATTTATTTAGTAGTAATAAAAACAAATACTATTTTTAGTCTTTAAAAATTAAAGTTTAATAAAATAATATTTTTAAAATATTAAATGAATGATTAAATTATTTATAGAATTTATTAAATTATTATAAAATTTATTAAATTATTTTTTTGTAATTTTAAATAGAATAAAAAATTATTTTAAATATATATATTAAATTTCCGATCTAAAAAAAAACTTTTTTTAGTAACACGCCTTTATGTGACGTATATAATTTAATTAGGTAAAATTTTTGGACTTTGAAAAAATTTTTTTTATTTGTTTTATTTATTTGTGTGGGGGAGAATTTAATATTTAATTTAAAAATGTGAATCAAAAAAGAAAATCAAAAAGAAATACCGAAAATTTTATTAGAAAAGAATTTGGCGAATTTTTTGTGACGTTTAATTAAAAGTACTTTAATATTATTGGGTTATGACGATTTTTATTATTCTATTTGGAAAAACACAAAACTTTTGAAAAATATTTTTGTAAAAATTAGTCATGCAAAAGGCCAAATATGGGTGCAGAATAATATTTTTTATTAAGTAATGTTTGTTTGATTGATAGGTGAATTATTACAAGAGATTCCCTTATCACCAGCAGAGCTTAAACTAAAAAATAATCGAAATGATTATTTTGATTCACGGGTGATTCACAAGATATCCCTTACCAAGTAATTATATTATGGATTTCAGCTAAAATATCTGGTTTTGCGTTGTCAGATCATGCTAGTTTCAGGCTAGTTTAGTTGAGGTCAAGGAGGATTAAATGATTGGATTTAAGCAAATTAACCTTAATTGTCAGGGTTGCCATAGTAGCAGAAAAACCTTACATTTGTCGAATAAAAGGCAGGTTTTTTCGTTTGCGTGGCAGGTTTTGGTGTTTTGGAGATGGCAACCCTGTTAATTATAGTGGATAATTTTTAAACTATATCTATGAAAGCCTCTAACGGAAAAAGTCTTCTAGATAGTCTGGATTATTCCGAAGCATATAATAATTAAATTTAAAAAATTTTACGTCACGAACTATCATATCTATAATTATAAAACCAACGAGAAAGCTATAATTCAAACTAATGATTATTTAAAATTAAAAGTGTCTAGACTTGGAGAGATAAATATATAAATATATCAAATGACAAGAAATTGAAATTCTCAATCAATTCAAGGAGGAGGGAGGAGAGTTTCGCAATCTGTCAATTAAAATAAATTAATTTTTATTCTAGAACAAATTTGTATTAATTAAATAAAGGTTTTGTAAAAAAAAATTTGTGTTAATTAAATAAGTCAATTGAAAGAGTTATTCACCAAATTTCTTCATCAACCCATTAAAATGGTTAATATTTTACAATTAAAATAATTAAAAAAATTCTTTTATGAAGAAATCTTTAAGAAAGAGAAGAGAAGAGTTAATCAATCATTTACAACCAGTAATTAGATCAATTTTCTTTTTGATCGGTAAATAAAAGAATAATATTAGTAAAATCTTTAGTAATCACAGGGTTGTTGGTAAAGTGAATAGTTGATTATTAAAGTTAGACCAAGAGCTTGGATATAAGACCGAACGTGTTGAAATGATCAAAACAAGGATCAACAAAACAAGGAGACAAAAACAAGGAAAGAATGAACAAAACAAGGATCATTTAGCACAGGAGAAATCTTGCGCTGCTTATTTTATTTTGGATCAAAGTTTATCCTCTTTCCACTTTACTCGTCGAAATAATTTTTGAACTCCTTCCACTCCTTCCAATCATTTTTTACAATCAAAACAAGGAGTTCAAAAATTGATTGGAAGGAGTGGAAGGAGTTTAAAAATTATTTCAACGAGGAAAATGGAAAGAGGATAAACTTTGATCCAAAATAAAATAACCGAAAGTTTGTGCTAAATGATCATCTTTACTTAATAGTAAATATTTTATTAATATTTTCGAAATAGTTGAATGATTTTATTTATTTTTTAAAAATAAATAAACTAATGATTATTTAAAATATGATTATTTATTTTTTAAAAATAAATAAAAATAGGTAATATTATTAAAACAAAAATCAAATAAACAATAGTATTTGTTTATTTTTATTTATTGTTTCAATGTTTATTATTCTTTTGATTTTTTTACTTGGCGAATAACCAAATATTTTTTTAAATATTTAAAGAATTTTTAAAATATTTTTTAATAAAAAATAAATTCGTCATTTTTAATGCAAAATTATTAAATATAAATATTTTGTATTATTAAAAGTGAGAAAAATATTTTGCAAAAATTTATTTTGCAAATTATGTTTGACGAATATATCTTTTTTGGAAAATAAAGGAATTTAAAGAATTTTTTATTGAACTAATAATAATTAATGAAATAAATCCAAAATATTAAATTAATTAATAAAATATTAGATCAAAAGATTATTAATGTTGAAAATTCAAAAATTGATGAAATCACAATCGATTCAAATTTTTTAAACTTGATTGGATTCTACAAATTTTATGCTTTTCAGTGAGTGCAAGTCTTCCACTCACTGATTCCATACGAATTTCCTATAATTCCAAAGAAAAATTTTTTTTGAAATGTACAGCAATTTGGACAAATCCTCAAACCAAAATAATCGGTTTTTAAAAAAACATCGTAAAATGATGGAATTTTATGTTTTCTAAGGGTAGAAAAAGTTTTTCTTCCCTTAATATATTATAATGATTTGACATCAATCGAAACTTGTTTTTCGATATTTGTTTAAAAATTTTTTAATTTTTTAAATTTTATTGATTGATCTTTGATTCAAAAAATTTTTTTTCTTTGATATAATATCAGAAACTAGATTTTGATTATACTCCTTGAGTATAACATTTTTGTATTTCCCAAGATTGTCCATAATAGATACAATTCTAGACATTTTTTTTAATTCTAGGTCAAATCAACGATCAAAGAAAATAATATTTTTTATAATTTAATTATTATTCATAAAAAATGCCTCTCAGAATACATTAAACATCAAAAAAAGGCTGACTCAGAAATTAAATACAAACAATCATTTTTTAAAGAGATGAGGAAAAATGTTGCGCATCTGTGTGTTTGTCTAAAATAAAAATGGAGATATTTTTTAATTAAAAATATTTTATTTTGAGAACATTCTTTCATTTTTGTACCAAAAAAAATATTTTTTTAAGAATTTCTTAGGAATATTTAATAATATTTTCTTCTTCTCAAATTTTGAATTTATGTTGAATTTATGTACATGAACCCTCAATATATAAAATTCCTGAAGATCACACAATAGCTGGAAAGTTTATTATTTCCAGTTGGCCAAAGTGTTCGGCCAACTGTTACCATAAGAATTTCCTAGAATATCCGAGAAAAAATTTTTTCATATTGAGTGTAAATGTCCAAAACTTCCATGGAACCTCAACATATGAAAATCATGAAACTCGCTTCTAAACGAGTAATTTTGTGATTTATAAGGGGGGAAAAAGTTTTTCCCCTCTGGTAATAAAAGAATTTCCTAGAGTATCTAAGAAAAAAATTTTTTTGAAATTTTTTGTCAAGGGATTCATGACAGATGTGCATGTTTTAGATTTAAAAAAAATCTAATTTAATAAATAAAATTAAAAAAATTAATATCAAACCCTCTCCAACGGGTGTAGCAGCAATTTAATTCATCTACTTTAATACCACCCAAGTCCAACTTTCTTTAACTTTAAAGGAACCACTAAAAACAATTAAAAAGCCGCGCATGTAAAAACAATATTAAAAAATATTTTTTTTATTTCTTGTTGTCCCGCGTTGTCATTCAAAAACAAATTTACGAGCAACAACAAAATAAATAAATTTATTGCTACCACCCGATTTTTCTAATTTATATATTACAAGTTTATACTTTCCGTAATCTTTCTTTACAATTTTAATTCATAATGCGCACAAACAATTTTTATGACTACTGTAATATAAAAAATATTTTTTTGACTGATTTAAATTTATTAATGGAAATTAATTTAAAAATAACTAAATAAAGCATTGAATTATCTCATAAATATTAATTACACCCAAAATTTAATTGTAAAATATTTCAAAATTAGAGGTCTAAAACCTCCAAAAATTCTTCTTTTTAGGGCTAATAAATCCAAAAAAAAATTATTTTTATGAAATTATTAAATCAAAGAATTATTTTATTTATTAAAATCATCATTTTTATTTTTATTTCATCATTAAATAGTTTTGAATTTTCATCCTTTAAAGAATTGATACACCTTCAACATCAACAACCTCCTTCAAATACACGACCTTATTTAAATAATAATTATAATTATAAACCAGAAAAATTGCTTAAAGTGAAAAGATTTAAATGATAAAGATTTTTTAAAATTTTATAAAAAATATTTTTAGGGTTGTCCAAAAGAATTAACACAAATAAACACTTTTCGGCAATTTCAACTTTTATGTAAAACACAACCTGCATTAGCTATTGTAGCTTATGAGGTGTTTTAATTTTAATTAAATTTTTAAAGTTAAATTTAAAAGGGTATTCTGGATGCTATGGATGAGTGTAGACAACAAATGAAATTTGAACGGTGGGATTGTTCTCATTCTGGAACTGTATTACACGAACCTACAATCACTAGACATTGTAATTATCTGAAGCAAAATTTATTTTTTAAATTATTAAAAATTATAATAAAAAATTCCCCTTATAGCACTTCCCGAATCTGCTTATTTATGGGCAATATCTGCTGCAGGTGTTGCTTGGGGAATTGCAACAGCTTGTGCCCAAGGATGGCTAGATGAGTGTAAATGTATTAATAATATAGGAGAATTAAGAAGCAAAACAAATCAAAATAGAAGAATATCAGATTGGGATTGGGGAGGGCAAGTTTTACAATTTTACAATTTAAAAAGATATTTGTAAAAAAACATTTAGTTGTTCGTATGGAGTACAATATGGAGTTGTAACTTCAAGAAAGTTGCTAACACGAACATTAAATGTTCATAACGGCGATCAAAACAATCAGCAATTGTTGAGAAAGTTGGAAAAACACAATTTGAAAGTTGGAAGAATGGTAAAGAAAATTAAACTTTATTTAAGTTTGGATTGTAAATCTAAGTTTGTTTTTGTTTAAACTTCAAACAAACAAGTTGGTTTCTAATCTTAGTTTTGTAAAACATAAATTTGTAAACTTAAGTTTTAAGTTTGTTCCTTTAATAATAAGTTTGTAATAAAAAAGATGGATTGTAAAACTTAAATTTGGGTTGTAAATTTAAGTTTTAAGTTTGTTTCAATAAGTTTGTAAGAACAAGACAATGTAATTGTAAAACTTATTGTAAAAAGTTTTATTCATTTACAGGCTGTTAGAAGAACATTAACATCTTCGTGTACTTGTCATGGTGTTAGTGGAAGTTGTCAACAAGTAAATTGAAAAAGTTTCGAATAAAATATTTATATTATTCAGAAAACTTGTTGGAAAAAGACAGCTGATTTAAAATCTATCGCTAGACATTTAGCACATAAATATAGAAATGCTAAAGTTGCAACATTTTTGCCCAACGGGCAACTTAATGCTCACAATTCTGATTTGGTAATGATAAAAAATTTTCTTGATAAAAAATTTATTTTCAGGTATATTCAGAGAAAGGATTGAATATTTGTTCCCAATTTCATTACGATCATCAGAGGAAACGTTCTTTACCACGTATTTGTAGTTGGAGGAATGCTACTTACACTGAAGGGGATTGTTCTAATTTGTGTTGTGGGAAGGGGTATACGGTAATTTGAGAGATATTTTTTTGATAAGTTTAAAATAATTTAAAGGTCTCCCATGAAGTTGTTCCCTATAAATGTCAATGTAAATTTATTTGGTGTTGTAGAGTGGAATGTAAGGAATGTTTAGAACATCGATGGGTTTCTACTTGTAATACATGAGAGAATTTATTTTTTTGTTTTATATTTTTTATTTTTATAAGCTTTAAAACAAATAAATATTTTGTTTATTTCCTTGTAACAGTCGTTGGTTTTTTAATTCCACTTTTTTGTTGTACTTGTCTTTGTTGTTGTTGTGTTTGTGATATTCCCTGAGTTACCCCACCCGTTTGCCCTCTTTGGATTTTTGTTTCAATTTTACCAGTTTTGTTAATTGAAGTTGAAGCTATTGTATGTTTAGCACTACTACGTCTTCTTTCCAATGGAATACTTGTTGGTAATGTTGATGTTTCTGGAGTTGTTGGTTCTGTTGCAGAGACGGTTCCAACTGCATTAATCACTTTAGGCATTGGCCTGACTATTGAATGGGGTTTTGCTGCATTTTTCTTTAAAACTATTTTGTTTTTTATTAATTAAAATACTTTACATGATTATTAGATATTAAAACATTATGTTGAGCTGCAGCAGCAATAGATTTTCTATCAACATTTAGTATGGTATGGGTGCGCTGTCGGTTGCGCAGGGTTGTTGAAGGTACGGATTGCTTAATTTTATTGTTTTTTTTTTACAAAAATGGGTTTTATTTTTGATTTTATTACCCTTCGATCAGTGTTTACTTGAGCATTTTCTGCCTCCCCTTTATCCTCCTTCCCAACACTTTCCTTATTTATAATTAGTGATTTTTCTTCAGAAGCTTTTTCTTGAACGTTTTCATCATTATTATCTTCAATTTTATCAATTATCAGCTTTTGATCACCTTCGTTTTGATTTTCTAGATTTTGTAAAGATTCATCACTACAATCAATTGTAGTTGTTGATGTTGTTTGAATATTATCATTATTATTTTTATTCTGATCTAATCCCTTATCCTCAACTTGCTCCAATTCCTTTAGATTTTTAACAATATTGTTCTCAGAGGCTTTTTCTGGAATTTTAGCTGTTGAAGCATTATTTGTTTTATCCAGCTTTTTATCGTTTTTAGTGCCAATTTGATTTAAATTATTTTCAGAGTGTACAGTAGTTATAATATTAATTGTTTCTTTATTTGTTTGATCATTCTCACATAAATTCTCCTCTTCAACCTTAATCATGTATGAAATAATCTCGGCCCTTTAAAAACTCTAACCTGAATAGCTAATGAAGACGGCCTGGAATAAGAACCTCCTCCAGTTTGCCTAGTTCTTCTACATGGATTACTACCTCCACGGCTGTCTCCTCTAATCCTTTCCATTGACCTAGCCCTTTCTGGCACTATAATTGACTCATTTCTTAATAATTCCCTCTCTGGATAATTTGAATAAATTCCAACAGAAGAGGATCTTTTGCAATAATTATGGCTTGATGCACTTGAAAGACGGGGTGGAGCAATTCTAGGCATTCTCATTTCAATGAAAAGTCCAACTAAAAAATTTCTTTTATTTTTTAAAAATAAATAATCTAACATTCATGAACACGGTTCTGGTCTTCAACACTTAATAAAGGCCATTCTGTTGAATTAACTATAGAACAGGCATAATGAAACATATGCCGTTCAATTAGATCAGTTAATCTAAGGCAGAGATTCTTGAAACGCTGAAAATTTCGAATAAACAAGGAAAAGTTTTTTAATTTCTACTGGATTCCATTCCTCTAATAATAAATTATTCTCTTCTTTATTTATATTAAATATTGTATTACTGCTACAGTCAAAGCTACGCTTTTGTAATAAATTCTGAGTACTGTAAAACTTCCGGTTATTAAAATAAAAATAAGAATTACAACCTTTGTTTAATTTGTAAGTTTTTCTCCCCAAGTAATTGTGTTATTACAAACTCTTTTAATGCAACAAATGTTCGAATAGTTGTTTCTGGACATAAAGAGTGAATCAAGGTTGGAAGTATGTCTTCAAGAAGTGCCAAATTCAAAGCTAACCCTTTCCCGTATGAACTAGAAATAATTTAAGGAATTTAATAATTTTTCTGATTTTATTAACCAAAAGGCTTTTGATTGAATTAAAGAATCTAATGAAGTTGTTAAAAACTCCATACAGTATTCCTCAACATCATTAACTAGTCTAAGTACTTGTTGTGCTGCTATTTGTTGTTTAACTCTAGGTAAAGCTAAATTAAGCTTTTCACAGCCTAGTAAAACATCAACAACATTCTCTTCGTCAATGGATTGTAAAAGTATATCTCTACAATGTTTTTGCCATTGGAAGGATAAGTGGAGGAAAATTCGGCCTTAAAAGTTTCCGGAAATATCACAATTAATTATTAATAATTTGATAATTACCCTTCCAAATACGAGTAAAATGTGATGCTTGCCATTGCATTGCATCATTAAAGAGCTTCTTTAATTCCTGTAATTATCGTTAATATTGATAAGAATTTTAAGTTTACAGGAATTTCACGTTCTACTTTGGGTAATGCTTCAAAAACGGCAGAAACGCAAGAAGCACATGGGCGGTGAAAAAAGTGGCAGTGCTAAAAATTGTTTGGATATTGTACTATCCCGAAATTTATTAATAAAAATTTAAAAATCACCACAGCTCTTAGATGTAGAGCAACAACTTTAACAAAAGTTTCAATTTTAGTAAAAGCTCCCAACTCAACTAGCTCCCATGGATCTAACAGTTCTGCATCATTATCAGCACCAATCGTTGCAGGAAGGCAAGTTAATCCCCCGTAGATAAATTGAAGTAAAAAGGCAACAGATGTTCGAGAGAATCGAGGCAAGTCTATATTATAAAGACGGGTGTTTTGGGAAGAAATTTGTTCCTAAATTTTGGGAATTCTTTTTTAATTCTTTAATTTTATAAAATTATTACTCTAAAAAATTCAGATCCACAAGCCCATAATATACATGAATGAGCTTTTTCTTGTTCTCCATTAGCTGTCAATAACCGTACATCAGCTGAATCTATCTCTTCAACAAGCATTTTAAGCAAATTCCCAGCTAATTTACTAGCTGGAGCATTTTGATCATCAAAAACAGGAGCTGGGGCAATCTCTTGGGTTGGTGTTAATACGTCGATTGATGTTAGGGAACTTAATGAAGAACATAAACTTTGACGACGGCGAGCGGCTATTGCACGGCCACGGATTGTATTACACTGAAAATGATAAGAGATATGATATCTCTATCTTATCCCACCCCAAATAAATTAAATAATTACATCAAAAACATCTCTTGAATGAGGCGATTCCCCTCTATTGTTGCTTGTTGAAAGAGGCAAACTTCTACTCATCACCCCTGTACTGCCACAATATGTTCTGCTTGTACTACAACCTTCTTCCTCTTCTTCTATTCCCATTTTAATAAAATATGGAAATATTGCTGAATGCTTTCTTACAGGATTATCTTCATTCGTTTGTCTAAAAAATTCTGGAAATATTTCAAAAATTACCCCGTGATACCCATAAATTTCCTGGCTTAAACATCTCCTTTCGTTACTTGCCAAACTTGAAGTCGCAATCATTAAAACCTCTCGAGGTGAGATTGGAGAGGGAAATGAAGCGGACATTTGTTGCTTTTGACGTGAATTTATTTTATCATTAAAATCTTGTTTTTGTGAATTTTCATCATTTCCACTACTATTTTGACTTTCAAAATTTCCTTCAGTATCATCATTATTATCGTCAATAGAAGACCCATTTAATTTATTTTGATTTGTTGATATATCCATTTCAAAAACTTCCTCATCTGTGTAAATTGAGCGAATAAAAAATTCTAATGCACTAAATTCAATATTCACTGGAATTTCTAAAAGTTGTGGTTGTTGAGGTTGTAATGCTATTTAATTAAAGGGATAATTGTAAAATTAAAAATAATTGTAAACAAATCTTATTAAGTTATTAATTAAATATGGATAATTGTAAAATTTTAAACTTAAAAATAATTGTAAAAAAGTTTATTTAGCTATTAATTAAATAAGGATAATTGTAAAGTTATTAACTTAAAAATAATTGTAAAAAAAGTTTATTTAGCTATTAATTAAATAATTGTAAAAAAAAAGTTTATTTACTTTGTCCAAAAATAATAATGTGTTAAAAATAATTTAAGTTTGCAAACTTTAATAGTTTACAAATTGTAAATAATTAAAAGCTAAAATATTACAATGTTAAAATTGTAAACGATTTACAAATTGTAAAACTTGATTTACAAATTGTAAAAGTTATTTAAAAATTGTAAAAATTATTTAAAAATTTCCAGCTTACAAATAGGTTGCACATAACGTTTGTAAAAAGTTGGAGCACGACTTTTTAAAATACACAAATGTGCTGGCAGCTTTTGACTGTCAGAGGATATTAATAATAAATCAGCTGTTGGAAGATGTCCTAATTTTTTAATTATTTTAAATTCACATATAGATATTTTTAAAATTTATCTACCAACAATAGAAGACATTTGGCTACGAATTTGTTTAGCAATTTGTAAACGAAGTTTCTGACGTTCAAAAGAAAATTGTTCAGTCCATAAATTTTGTTGTTGTTGAGAAGAACGAGATGAATAAATTAGCATTGAACAGAAAAAATTAAATGTGAACAAGATATCATAAAAAATCTCCCCGTTTTCGAGAATTACCCCCAACCAAAATTTCCGTTGCTGTTGACAACCGATAATAAAATTCTATTAAAATATAGAAAATACAAAAATACCATTAAAAATATTAAAATAATAAACAACAAAATTGTAATATCTTAAATTACAATTGTAATTAAATAAACTTAAATAGACATTTAATTACAAACTTGGAGAGATTAAATACAAACTTGAAGGAGGAAATAAGATTACAAACTTGAAAAAATACAAAAAGTTTATTTAAAGCAAAGTTTGTTTACCGAAAAGTTTTATGTTTTACAAAAAGTTTATTTATAAAGAAAGTTTATTTCTTAAAGGTTTTTAATAAAAATATTTTTAAATGAACATGTTTTACATAATATTTAATATATAATTAACCTATTTATTAATATAAGAAAGATTTAATGGTTGGATAGTCAATTAAATAATTATTACAAAATAAATAAATCAAATGAAGCGATAAATTAATTATACAGTACAAACTTTTAATAATACAAAAACATGCAATAATTTATATTGTTATTGTAATTAATTTTATTAATAATGAAAAACTTAATATTCGCTATTAAAAAATTAAATTCTATATAAAGTTTTATTTTAGATCCCATTCATTATTTCCAAAAAAATTTAATTTTAAAAGTAAAATTAAAGTTTGTTTACTTGTGTTCATTTAATTTAAAAAAGGAAATTTTTTCATCAATTCAATGCATTTTCTCGCAGAAAATAGAAAAAGCATTAGATATAGCTAGTGTGGGTGCGTGTAGAATAGAATTAGCATGGATGGCCAAAATGTTTTAGTATTGGGTAAAAATATAAATATACCCACTAGATATAGACAAACACATGAGAGAGTGCCATAAAAAAGAATGCCATTCGAATGAATGCGACCAAAATTGGGCAAAATGAATTTTACAAATTATTTTTAAATAATATTATTAAATAATAATTTAAAATTTAAATATTTAATAATATTAAAGGCAAAATTTTAAAAATTTTCATCAATAAACCCTCTTTATTTAGAAAATAGTTCACCATCTGGGTAATTTTTAAAAATAAAATGATGAAAAATAGAAATAAAAATAAGAACTGGCCAGTTCTCGACATTAAAATGCGCTTTTCCCATGAGATAAGCTTTAAATATTGGAAGAGAAGCTTTCATTTCCCTTTTTCCATTGTGTAAAATAAAGTTGTTGTTCTACAAATAAAAGCATCAATATTTTAAAGACAAAGGAAATCAGATAAAAATTATTTTAAAAATAAAAGCTTTTTTTAATTTTATTTATTTAGCAGCTTTTAAGAACAATTTGTTACTCAATTATACTTAATGTTGATTAAATGGATTAAAAGAAAATACAAAAATAATAAATTAAAAAAGCACAAAACTATTGTTTTAAAACCTAATTAAACTTGTTTTATTTTAATTAAATGATTTATTTGTCTTTGGTTTAATTTCAAGTTTGTAAAATAAAACAAGTTTATTTTTGTTAGATGTTTGTGTTTTTGAATTAAAACTTGCTGTGTTTTCGAAAATTAAACTTGTTGTTTAATGTTAAATTAAAACTTTTTGTGTTTTTGAAATAAACTTGTTTGTAATTTTAATTTTAAATATTTTTACAATAAATTTTGGGGATTAATAATTTTTTGTTTTAATTTTTACTCAATTATTTCAATCACATACGTTTGTAAAAACATTCTCAAAACAATTATATTGAATTTATAATGTGTGTACTTTTTTCTTTTACTCAAAAACTTGATAATTCTCGTTTGCTCTATCAATTATTTTGATTATTAAATATTTTAATTGTTAAATATTTTTTAAATTTACTTAAGTAAATAAATAATATTCGTTTATAAATGACCTTGCCCCAACATTATTGAAAATGGACAACAAAAATTTTTTGCCTTTGTTTACCTTTCCTCTCGGTTCCAGTCACAATTTCGTCATTAACTTTCATTCGCCCGCTTTTTTTCTTAATATAACATCTGAATCGAAATGCGCAAAAATCGATTCATTATAACAAAAAAATTCTAGATCTGCGCAACAATAAAATTTTGAAAAAGTCTTAAATTAATAATTGTCTTTTTGAACTTAATTTTTTATTTGTTTTGCAAGAAGTAAAACTTCTTTTCCCATAAACTTGTTTTAAAAACTTGTTTGTGTTTGGAAAAGTTTTTGTATTTCTATCGAAAATACATTTTAGTAAAACTTTGTTTTCTAAGTTTTATTTATTGTATTTTTTAATTATATTTTTATCGATAATACATTTTAGTAAAACTTTGTTTTCCAAGTTTTATTTATTGTATTTTTTAATTATATTTTTATCGATAATACATTTTTGTAAAACTTTGTTTTCCAAGTTTTGTTTATTGTATTTTGTAAATTAAAAAATTTTAATGTTTTGTATAGCAAAATACATTGTGATTTGTAAAACTTTATTCTAAAATGACAACATCCTTACGTATGCTCAGCAACGGTAATCAGTTATTTATTGGCATTGCAGTTGGAATATTTCTAGGCTTATGTATTAGCATGTTTGATGATGATTATTTCCTTACAGTAAATATCCATGCCCCTGGTATTTTAAAATTCTAAAATTATTTAAAATAATTTAATTAGATCCATTCTTCAATATTTTGCCTAGTCAATTAACTAAAGAGAAAATAAAACCACAACAAAATTTAACTTTACGTTGTATTGTTTTATTAAGTTCTGGAAATCATCAAAAACCAGAAAAAGAATTTTCTGCTATTTTAGACACTTGGGGGCGTGATTGTAATGAATGTAAGTTTTACAAACTTAAAATACAATTAAAAGAAAGTTGTAATTTTTAAGTGATGTTTTTCACTGATTCTGCAAGTTTACAACAGCGATATGCTGGTAAATTTTAAGATTGTAATTTAAGTTTGTAATTTTAAAGTTTAATTTATTAAAGATGAATTAAATGTTTCTTCTCGTATTTTGTTAGTTCAAGGGCAGAGTTCTTCGTTAAATACGAACGATTGGCCTTTAGTTAGATATATTCTTCATTATGTGAAAAATAAATCCTTGGATGGAGATCAAAATGAAAGGAGATGGACTATTATATCTGATGGAAAAAGGTCTAAATCCCACAAATATAGTCAAAAAAATAAAAATTTAAAGTTATGTTCACACGAAGAATTTGCTTGATTTATTAGAGAGAGTAGATGATAATGTTCCTTTAATTATTGGCTCTAGGCAAACAAAGATGTAAAAAAAATTTTTTTTTAAAATTATTTACTTAATATTAAGTAATTTACTTAATTCAATATTTTCCAATTTATTTCCATTTTTTGGAATATCATCAACTGATTGGCCAATATCTGCTACAATATCAACAGATGTTCCAATAATTTTAAGTTCTAAAGCATTTTATTCAATAAGCAGATTATGTGGGTTACAATCTACAAACTTAGTTGCAAGTTGGTGGGAGAAAATTATTTTATTTTATAAAATTAATGCTCGAGGAGTGCCACAACATACTGGAAGAACTATAGGCATGTTTCTTTTCTAAACATTTAAAAATGAAAAAAATATTTTTATAAATTTTAATCAATATACATTTTTGTACATGTTGTTGTGGCACATTTGTGGCACAAAAATATACAATTTAATTTTAAATAAACTTGAAAAGTAGAATAATAAAATATTTTAAAGTGTACATCTGAGCCATTATGACATTCAGACAGAACGCCAAAACGCTAAAATTTTTAATTTTTGTAGGTGGTTGTGCAATACAAATGGGAATAGCTCTATTGGATCCGTTGGATGAAGTTTGTAATTTTATTTAACTTAAAACTTTGTATTTTACATTATTATTTAAAACTTTTAAGTTTGCGAAACAAAGTTTATTTGTATTTTTAAAGTAAACATGTTTGTAGGATTGTAAAACTTGGTTATGTTTTGAATAATAAAACGTTTGTGTTTTTGAATAATAAAACTTGTTTGTATTTTTGAATAATTAAACTTGTTTGTGTTTTTGAATAATAAAACTTGTTTATATTTTAGAAAAACATTTTGTGTTTTTGAATAATTAAACTTGTTTGTGTTTTTGAATAATTAAACTTGTTTGTGTTTTTGAATAATTAAACTTGTTTGTGTTTTTGAATAATTAAACTTGTTTGTGTTTTTGAATAATTAAACTTGTTTGTGTTTTTGAATAATTAAACTTGTTTGTGTTTTTGAATAATTAAACTTGTTTGTGTTTTTGAATAATTAAACTTGTTCGTGTTTTTGAATAATTAAACTTGTTTATATTTCAGAAAATATTTTGTGTTTTTGAATATTAAACTTGGTTGTCTTTTTGAATAAATAAACTTGTTTGTGTTTTAAAAAATAAAATAAAACTTTGTTTGTATTTCAGTAAAACAATTTGTGATTTTAAAACAACTTTGTTTAATTTAATAGTTAATAAATTGTATTTTCTGTCTTTACCAATATTAATGTTTAACAATTCAGGAATCAAGACCTCTTATTGTAAAACATAATTTGAGAGCTATTTTCTCCAAATCTGAAAAAGTACAAACTAGAAAGGTTTAATCTTTTTTTAATTAAAATACTTAAAAATTTAGTCTCCATCTACAAATATAAATTCTTCAATCCCACAAATTAATGAATGTTGCAGTGACAGAGCAATTGCTTTTGGATTATTAAATCATAAAGACCAAAGATTGCTTGATTTTGGGGGTTATTTAATTAATTAAAAATATAAATAATATTTTAAATTTTCAGTTAGAAGACTTAAAGTTTTTGGGAGAGACAGACTTTTAAAATAAAATATTTAAAGATTACAAAACATCAACGAACAAAAGCGGGCATATTTCAACTTTTTTTATTAAAAAATGTTTAAGATTACAAACTTAAAAACTTGTTTTTCTTGAAATTATTTAAACTTATTTATTAAACTTTCTTCTGAAACTTGTTTAATTAGTTTTGTATTTTTATTAATTTTACAATTGTAATTCTATAATTACAAAAGAAGCCTATTATTAATTAAATTTTTATTTATTTCTTTTATTGTTAATATTTTTACTTTATAAATCAATTTATTTTTATTGTATGATTAAATGATAAATCATCAATTTTATAAAAAATTATTATCTTAGATTCCTAATATTTATCAATATGAATTTTGATTAATTATTTTATTCTTTAATATTCTTCATTTAGTGCGGCTTTGGAGGAGTTCCTGCCACCTGTGGATGAGCAGCAGCGCCAGGGGCAGCTGCAGCAGGTGCGGGTGTATTATTACATTTTTGCCCACATTGAACACATTCTGGCAATTTAACATTTCCCTGTGGTTTATGAGCGGCAGCAGCTGCTTTCAAAGCTGTACAACATTTTTGAACAGCTGGATCAGCAGCATTTTGTTGACAAAATGCTGGGAGAGGTTGAGGAGCAGCAAATGTAGCATTCGTTTTTGGATGTTGTTTATCATCCTCATCGGATTCAGAAGAGTCTTTATTAGCTCCATTTTTTTGTTGTGCTGTTCCAGGTTTTACAGCAGTGACAGATGCTGGTTTAGGTGGTTGTTGTTGACCTAGGGAGTTAAAAAATAATTATTGAACGTCTTCAAAAACAAGATTTTCTTGAAAATAAAATTCTTGGATCTGAGAAAAAAAATCCAAAAAAAATCATTGTCTATAAAAAAATAAATCAGTTGGCTATAGTAATTTTAAAATTAATTACCTCCACATTCGTTTAACAAAATTCCAAAAATCGCCAAAAAGACAAGAACTACAGTATACGAATAATTCATTATTAAATAAATTTTTTAAATATTTATTAACGATTTTTATGATTTTAATAAATTTTAAATGTGTTATGTTTCCCAAATTCTGCCTATTTTATATAGACATTAAAAATTTTCTTGGATGACGAGTGAAAATTTTAAAAAATAATTCAAAAAAACTGCTCCTCTTGAAATTAAAAAAATTTATTTTTAAATAATAATTTCTTTTGTATTTTTAATAAAATAAAATTTTTCAAGTGCGAAATATGGCCAAAAACCATATTTTTCTAAATTTATTTTTATTAAATATTAAATATTTAAATAAACTTTTTTTAAACATTTTTAATAAAAATTATTTTCCCACTTGTAATTTTCAAGTTTTATTAAATTTTAATTTTTACAATTACAATAAAAAAGGAAATTTTAAAGTGTTGCGCAACAATAGTCAATTTTACAATAATTTTTTTAGAAATCTTTTAAGGACGCATATTTTAGAAAATTTTATTAAAATATTATTAAAAATATTTGTGTAGGTTTAAAATAAAAAAAAATAAAAAATTATTTTTTTTCTTGTAATTATTTTTAAAATAAAAATTCATTAAAAAATCTTTTAATAATTTTAATTCAAAGATTATTGTATTTATTTGCTTCTATAAAAAACGTCAATTGAATTTGTCAACTGATTATCAAAATCTGAATTTGTTGGCAAAATTCTTCGTACCTCCCCATGTATTTTTAAAAAATCTTCCCGTTCCTTTCTCTGCATTATTAAACCATTTTCCAAAGATCGCGCCTTCAACAGGAAGTGGAACTAAAAATTTAAAAAAAAATTTTAAATTTAATAAATAGTTGGATTAATAAAAATAGTTTCAGGGAGAGTTTTTAAAAATAAATATCAGAAAGTACCTGCAATCAACAAAAATATTGTGATTAATAATAAAGCAATAAAAATATAATAATTATACTTGGGGAGACATAATTAATTAAAATTCTTAAATTAAAAATAATTAAAAATTAAAAAAAAATTTTTTAATCGACTGTAGATGTGCTTGTAATTTTCTAAAAAATATTTTGGAGTGTTTCCAAATTTTCAGTAAAAAACTAATTCACTTTTTTTTGTAATATTTGCGCAAAGTAAACAAGCTTAAAAAGCTTTATTTAATTTTTAAAAAAGAAATTTTAAAAGAAATTTAAAAGTAAAATTTTGAGAACGCTTAAAAACTCAAAATTAATCCTTAAAATTAAATTATAAAATCCATTAATCAAAGATCATTTGAATTTAAAATTTTAATGAAGAATTAAAATTTACAAATTATTTAAAAATTCCGACACCTATAAAAACGTTTTTCTAAATTAAATTGTTCTGATTTTTTTGTTTAAAGATGGCTTTACATCTTAGCTACAGTATCCCAAATTTACAATAAAATTGTAGGAGGAATTTTCAAGATATTGACGTTAGAGTCTGTTTACCTCGAAATTTTCAACTATTTTAGCCTAATAAAAACTTAAACCCCTATAAATCAAAAATTTGAAAGTGAAATTTCCTAATTTTTTGTCTATAGATTAATGGATGTCTTAGCTACAGTATCCCAAATTTACAATAAAATCGTAGGAGGAATTTTCAAGATATTGACGTTAGAGTCTGTTTACCTCTAAATTTTCTACTGTTATAATTCTAGGATCTATAAAAATGCTTTGAGACGATAGAAATTCTTTATTTTACCTTCAAAGATGGATTAGAGTCTAATCTACAATATCCCAAAATTTTGAGGGAGGTTTCCGCATGTTTGGAAGAGATATAACCTTTAGAGTCTGGTGTATCAGAAATTTTCTCCTGTTATAAACTTCTAGGATCTATAAAAATGCTTTGAGACGATAGAATTTCTTTATTTTTTCTTCAAAGATGGATTAGAGTCTAATCTACAATATACCAAAATTTTGATGGAGGTTTCCGCATGTTTGGAAGAGATATAACCTTTAGAGTCTGGTGTATCAGAAATTTTCTCCTGTTATAAACTTCTAGGATCTATAAAAATGCTTTGAGACGATAGAATTTCTTTATTTCTTCTTCAAAGATGGATTAGAGTCTAATCTACAATATACCAAAATTTTGATGGAGGTTTCCGCATGTTTGGAAGAGATATAACCTTTAGAGTCTGGTGTATCAGAAATTTTCTCCTGTTATAAACTTCTAGGATCTATAAAAATGCTTTGAGACGATAGAATTTCTTTATTTTTTCTTCAAAGATGGATTAGAGTCTAATCTACAATATCCCAAAATTTTGATGGAGGTTTCCGCATGTTTGGAAGAGATATAACCTTTAGAGTCTGGTGTATCCTGAAACTAAACTTGGTAAAATAGAAAAAGTTGAAAGTCGTTTAATTTGGCAATTTTTAAAGAAATAAACGATATTTTGGAATAAAATGGGACAATGAAGTACCGCCAATCGAGTCTGAGTAGTTTTTTAAAAAAATTTGAAAAATCAAAAATACAGTATCTATTATTAAATAGGCAAAATTTAAACTAATCCAATAAATCCAAATTTGGTATCGTTGGATAGAGCTCGACGAGACGAGTTGAACGATATATCGCTTGTTATATTTCTGCGATTTTTAAGAAAGAAAAATGCGTTTGAAGTTAACGCAAAATCACTAAAATCACCCAAAAGGGCACATTTTTAAACTTAATATTTTAATCCAATTTTGGTATCGTTGGATAGAGCTCGACGAGACGAGTCGAACGAGGTATAATTTGTTACGGTATATTAATTTTTAACAAAGAAAAACGGGTGTGAAGTTTAACGCAAAATCACTAAATTTTAACTAGAAATTACGGTAACTCAAGGCAAAATTTTAAACTTAATATTTTGATCCAATTTTTTTCCCGTTGGATAGAGCTCGACGAGACGAGTCGAACGATATATCGCTTGTTAAATCTCTGCGATTTTTAAGGAAGAAAAATGCGTTTGAATTTTATCGCAAAATCACTAAAAAGAGATCACCCCCAAAACTTTCCGCTGAAATATCATGGATTGGGTTTGTTAGATCATCTTGTATGATACCTCATTCGATACCTGATCATTAACTCTACAACATATCAAAAAATGGGGCAATTTCATCGTGCCGTTTTTAAGATATCGATCAATGAAAAGTTGATATTTGGAGAAATAGTCAAAATTTTAAACTTATCCGTTTAATCCAAATTTGGTATCGTTGGATAGAGCTCGACGAGACGAGTCGAACGATATATCGCTTGTTATATTTCTGCGATTTTTAAGAAAGAAAAATGCGTTTGAAGTTAACGCAAAATCACTAAAATCACCCAAAAGGGCACATTTTTAAACTTAATATTTTAATCCAATTTTGGTATCGTTGGATAGAGCTCGACGAGACGAGTCGAACGAGGTATAATTTGTTACGGTATATTAATTTTTACAAAGAAAAACGGGTGTGAAGTT
>ABLG01000173.1:0-10585 GCA_000172435.1 Meloidogyne hapla | reverse complement strand
CTTTCAATTTTTGATTTATAGGGGTTTGAAATTTTTATTAGGCTAAAATAGTTAAAAATTTCGAGGTAAACAGACTCTAACGTCAATATCTTGAAAATTCCTCCTACGATTTTATTGTAAATTTGGGATACTGTAGCTAAGACATCTATTAATCTATAGACAAAAAACTAGGAAATTTCACTTTCAAATTTTTGATTTATAGGGGTTTGAAATTTTTATTAGGGCTAAAATAGTTAAAAATTTCGAGGTAAACAGACTCTAACGTCCAATATCTTGAAAATTCCTCCTACGATTTTATTGTAAATTTGGGATACTGTAGCTAAGACATCCATTAATCTATAGACAAAAAATTAGGAAATTTCACTTTCAAATTTTTGATTTATAGGGGTTTGAAATTTTTATTAGGCTAAAATCGTTAAAATTTCGAGGTAAACAGACTCTAACGTCAATATCTTGAAAATTCCTCCTACGATTTTATTGTAAATTTGGGATACTGTAGCTAAGACATCCATTAATCTATAGACAAAAAATTAGGAAATTTCACTTTCAAATTTTTGATTTATAGGGGTTTGAAATTTTTATTAGGCTAAAATCGTTAAAATTTCGAGGTAAACAGACTCTAACGTCAATATCTTGAAAATTCCTCCTACGATTTTATTGTAAATTTGGGATACTGTAGCTAAGACATCCATTAATCTATAGACAAAAAACTAGGAAATTTCACTTTCAAATTTTTGATTTATAGGGACCTATCTTTAAGCTAAAAATAAAGAAGCTGAGACATACCGAAAATTTTTTATAGGGCCTAGAATTTTTTTATGGGAGAATCTTTTTACAAAACAGTCATCAGACTCTAATGACAATATCTCCCTTTCCATGCAGATTATCTCCTAGATATTTTGAGATACTGTATATAGATATAAGATATCTTTTTATAAGATATCTATAAGATATCTTTTTTTTAAATTACAGTAATGTAACGAATTATACCTCGCTCACTCGTCGAGCTCTATCCAACGATACCAAAACTGGATTAAAATATTTATTTTAAAAATTTGCTTCCAGATACCGTAATTTTTAGTTATATTTTAGTGATATTTCGCTTAACTTCAAAGTCATTTTTCTTTCTTAAAAATCGCAGAGATGTAACAAGCTATACATCGTTCGACTCGTATTTTCGAGCTCTATCCAACGATACCAAAATTGGATTAAAATATTTTGTTTAAAAATTTGCCCTTTTGGGTGATTTTAGTGATTTTGCGATAACTTCAAACGCATTTTGGATATCTTAGATAATTTGGGATATCTTAGATAAGACTCTAATCAATAATATATCAAAAAATTAGGAAGATCTATAACAACAACCCAAAATAGTTATATGATTTTTTACCCTCAGCCATGAAAAATTTTTATTTTATTTTAAATCTAGAAAAAAATTAAAAACAATAGTCGATTAAATATATTTTTAAATTATTCTTTATTATTTCTCTCTTCCTGAAGAAATAAATATTGCCAGCCGCCAGCTGTCTTTCCCAAGGGTTTCGTGACATAGCGACGAGAATTACTACATAATATATAAAATATATTATAGTCCATTTTCTTTATTTTTTCTCGTTTTTTTCCAATTTCCCCACCAATTTCATTGAACAATTCTTTCCAACTGCTTTACTTGTCTCTTTCACTTACTCAAGAAATAAACTCCACTTGAAGCAGTTAAAGACAAGCTATTACCATTAAAGTTTCTCACACGTAATATTTTTACCAGAGGGTTTATTTTACTTTTTTACACTATTTTTGTTTTATATTTTGCTTAAAATGTTGCAATTTTTAAAAAATAACAAACAAAAACTAAAAATAAATTTTAGTTTTTTAAAAAAGTAAGAAGGAGGATAAAGCTTTAGGGGATATTTTATGTGTAAACCAATACTTTTAGTAAATATACAAATGGTTTGTGTTCCTAGATATTTTTTTCTCTTTTTTTTCCTTCTTTTCTTGGCATTTTTGCCAAAAAGTCTCTCAAAAAGTCAATTTAAAAGAATAATTTATAAAAATATTTTTAGTAATTTTAAAAATGTATCATGAAAAGCCTGCTTGTCCCCCTTATTGTAAAACACCAGACAAACGTGATTTTCAAAGGTAGGCGTTTTAAAAGCTGCAAAATGAATGAAACATCATTAAATTATTATTAATTTCCAGTTATAACCCAGAAAAGACTTCAGAGGATTTTTATAAAAATTATGATCCAATAGTTGGTATAGGCACTGCAGCTATACTCTTGTCAATTATTTTCTTAATTTCTGTAAAATCTTTTATAAGATGGATTATTAGGAATTGGGAAAGCAGAAAATATGCAAAAAGATTTGCAGAAAAGGTTGAAAAAGTGAGGAAAATTTTAAAAATTAAAAGAAAATTTTAAAATTTCAGAGAGTAAGCTTCGTTGAAAATAAGGCTAGGATGAGTGTTAGAAGGCTGGAGAGAATATCTTCGAGAGAAAGGGCCACTCAATTTATTGAGAGAATACAGTAATAAATTTAAAAAGTAAATATTAAGTAATTTATTATCACATTATTATTTATTTGATAAAGTTTATATTAAGTAATTTAGTTCATTTATTTATTTATTTGATAAAATTTATATTATGTAATTTATTATCTCATTTTTATTTATATGATAAAAATTTACAAAAAAATTAATTGTAAATTTCTAAAATGCCATTCTTCTAGAATATAGCATCTGGCCCAATCCCAGCACTTTTAACAGCCCTCAAGGCAGCTTCAATATCCAAAGGTCGGTAATCTATACGACCACATTTATGGATTGAAGCATTTGAACTTCCAAGACCATGACCAGAATTATCAATCTTAAAAAGGGGAAGCTTTGTTATCCTCAAAGATAGACTATAATCTCGATTATTAGAAAATAAAATTTTACGTTTCCAAAGAGAGAGAATTCTGCATTCAAATAATAACTTGCATCTTCATAACTTGGTTTAGGCTGGACTTGATTAAGTAAAGACCAATTCATTACCCATCCACAAAATAGTCCTCCAAAAATTGCTGTTAGGAAAGTTAATCCTAGGCCAGCAAGTTGAAAGAAAGCTTTAAATATTTTTACTTAATATATAAATTTAATTAAACATTGTATTCGAAGGTCTCTATGAGCACCAGGCTGACCAGAACCTTTCCATTGTGGATAAATGGCACTGTATTGCTCCACAAAATTTGGGCCATATTCTGATGGTTCGTAAAGAAGGACAAAAAGAGCACTGAGGAACTAATAAAATAAAAAATTGAGAATCTCTAACTTATCACACCAAAAGCGGATAATATAGGGATTATATTGAATAAAAAATTAATTAAAAAACCCCAGCAAGTAGAGAGGGAAGTCCATGAAGTGAATGAGCACCACAAGTATCTTGTATGCACAGCCGCTTTTCCAGGATTTTAGGCTGGAAATTATACAAGTAAATTGTCTTTTTTATCCTCCAACCGTCACAAAAACGTGCCCAACTACAGAGACAAGAGCAGCAGCTGCTCCAACAACAATTGCATGATGAGGATAAAGAATAACATTAGCAAAGGCCCCTATAGCTATACCACCAGCTAAGGAAGAGCTTTGAATATGAGCCATATTGAAACGGCCTAAATGATCTGCTAGAGAACTAAGCATAAAAGTGGCTGTTGTACAGGCAGCCTTAGCTTAGATAAAAATTGGATTTGGATTCAAAATTACTGTTAAATATAAACCATTGCCAGATATGAATTTAAGAATGCACGATGTCTCATTTCTGGTGTTGAATGTGGTATTGAACCAGCATTAAATGATGGAAAGAATGACCAAATAAATAAAGTTCCTATTGGAATATTTTTAAAAATTCTATTTTTTCCAATCTACCAAGCATGGCAAATAATTCAGACGAATGTCCACTCGATTCGTCATCATCAACCACCATGGTATTCTGCCTATGACAAACTTTAGCTGCAGCTAAGCCAAAATAGGCACCGAAACAGTGAACAACTAGTGAACGTCCCGCATCGTTTATCTTTTGAATAAGCAAACTTTCTTTAAAAATTTTTAAAAATTTCTCACAAAGAGAACATTATAAAGTAAATGCTCAAGTAAAACGGTTATTGAGGTTTCCAAAAAGGCGAGGACAAGGAATTGAACAGGTGTCAGCCGTCCTAGGAGAACACCCATTGTAATGAGTACAGTAACACAAGAGAGGTCTGCTTGTACAAGCCTTGAGGGTTCAAAATAAAAATTTTTTAAATAATTTTTAAAGTTTACTCGTCTATAGAAATAGTACAAAGACCAGTCTCTAAAAATTCTGGGCTAAGAAATCCTCTCAACAATAATGCATATTGCATAACAAAAGAGCAAAGCAACAAATTTATAGATAAAGCCGAAAGGCCATATTTCTTTAAAAATGAGAGGAGAAATCCAAAGCCGATTATCACCTTAAAAATAATTTTTTCTTGTCTAGATGGCCTCAAGAAATCCCTCAAAAACCCTCATACCATTGTATGAATGTCCTGAAACATTGGATAATTTGCATGAACACGATTGTGTTTATCCTCCTCATGATTATGAAATTCTCCAAAAATAGCAAATAAAGCTACAAAAATGCTTTGAAAAACACAGGCTAATACAGAAAATTGTCTTCTTTGCATTGTATTGCTCATACTGATACCTTGCATTTCTTGAAATTTTATTTTAAAAATATTTAGTTGATTAATTTAATTATTATTTGATTAAAAAAATTAATTTAGTCGTCGGAAATAATAAAGTTTAAGAATAATTAAAAAATTCATATGATCGGGAATAATTTAATTAAATTATAAAAACACCCCACAATTTTAATTAAATAATAAAAATTATTAATTTAAAATGCGCAGATCGATTTCTCAATTTACATCATTTATTATTTAATCGGCGATAATTTTTTCTTTTAATTTAAAAATATTTCTCTCATTTTTATTAGAAAGTAACGATAAATTGATTTGACATTCAAAAAATAATTAAACTGATAAGGCAAAAATAAATATAAAATTATTACCAGCTGGTCTAAATAATAATTTATTTAATTAAATATTAGACAGACAAAAGACTAAAAATAAACAATTTTGTGTATAATTAATGTTGATTGATAATAATAATAAATTATTTTTTACAATTAAACTGGATTTACTTTAATGCTTTTCGTGTTGCTTTAAGGTGTTCGTTTCTTTGTTTTTTTTATTTTTTATTGTGGAAGAAGCTATCGCCGTTCGTTTCAAATAAAAATTGTTTAATACCCTTAGGCTATCGGTTATCAATTATTTTTTGTTTTCATTGTTTTATTGCTCATTGGTCTGCTAATTTGGATCAAAGTTTGTCAAAAATTTTACAAAAAAATAAGTGTAACGTGTTTTGGCCTTTTAAATGGTCCAATATATAAAGATGGCCTTTCAGCTTTTTTATCATCAGCTTTACCTCCTAAAAGCCTTAAAAACAATTAAAAACAACCTTAAAAACAACTTCAACAACTTCAACAACAACAATGTCTTCAGTCAAATTTTCTACCCTTTTCACATTTTTCACAATAATTCTTATTGTTGAATTGCCATTGTCTCAAAGCTTTCTTTTCGGAGGTCTAGGAGGTGGTGGTGAACCAAAAAGTTCATGCTGCTGTTGCTGTCCTCAACCATGTGCACCTCCTCCAACTCCCTGTCCTTCTTCACCTTGCTGTTGTTGCAATCCATGTGGTGGTGGAGGAGTACCTGCTCCTCCTCCAGTACCTGCTCCATCTTGTGGAGGTGAAATAATTTTTAAAACATTATAATATTTCTCATTTTAAAGGAGGATGTGGTGGCGGATGTTGTTCTCCAGTTGTGCCAATAATAGTAAATTGCGGAGGATGCGGTTGTGGTTGTGGAAAATAAGAAAATTTTGAGACAAATTGAGGAGAGATAAAACTAGACAGGGCTTATCAAAGATTATTTTTTTCTTTAGATATTTTTGTAAATTTTTAGTTTTATAAATTTGTAATTGTAGAATAATGAATAAAACTCACTTTTTAATATATTCGGATACGGTATTAATGACAAACTTATTATGCTTCTAATTATTAGGTATTTAAGAAATTTTACAAAAATTATTCGTATTAAATTACAATTAAAAATTAAATATTTACACATCTTTGGAGTACAGCATATTTCAAAAAATCAAAAAAAAAATAATTCCTCATTCCTTTAACCATTTTAGAGATCCATCACTTCCTGATTTCCTCTTTTTATTTCTTTAAAATTTTTCTGCATATCCTCCTTGATTATTATTGTTGTTATTATGACGGTTATTATTGGCATAAGCTGCTTGATTGGAATTACTTGGATTACAATTGGCAGTATTAGAGCCACAACAGCCTGAAGAACACGAAGGTACATTATTAGCAACTGGAGGGGGTGGTGGAGGTGGTGGGAGAGGAGGGGCAGCGATGTTTGAAGAACATGATGAACAACCGAAACTATTACCTGAAAATTATATTTGAGTGAGATAATATTTTTAAAAGGATTATATAGAATTTTAAAACTATAAGTTACCAAATGTAGGTAATTGAGGTAGTTGAAGTTGTGGAAATTGTAAAGGTTGAAGAGGTGGTAACGTAGGTAAAGCAGGAAATGCAGGAGCACACAAAGGAGCTGGAGATGGTGGAAGTTGAGGAGAACATACTGGAACTGGTGGTGGAGCTTGTTGAGGTTGGCAATTACAGCTTGAACTTGCACAAGCCCCTCCACCTGTGCCGCCCAAAATTCCGCCGAATCCGAGGGAATTGACGGATTCTAAGAGGAATAATAGGAGAATAAGTAATGATGAGCTTGATTTTGATGTTTGAAACATTTTAGAGAATAATTTAAAAATTTATTTTTAAATTTAATTAAGGCAGTAGCTTAATAATTATTTTAATATTGGTTTCTTTATTATTTAAAAATGAATTTTATTGTCTAGATTTCACTCTTTAAATGGTCCTACTTACACAACCTTGAATATCTTTTTTATCCAAAATAAAAAGGAAAAAGTTAGCTTTTTTCCTTTACTAGTTCCGGTATTTCTTCCAAAAACATGCAAAAAAGTAACAACATTCGCCGTACCAACCACCAGCTTTCAATGAATTTTTTTTGTTTATTTTTTTATTTTTTGTTCCTCTAGATATCCAAAAAAATAAAGCGAACATAAAAACCAGAAAAATATTTAGTCATCGTTTTTTAAACCTTAACAGCTCTTCTTTTCTAATCACATTCCTTTTACTGCTTGCCGTTCGTTTTTTATTTTATTTTTTGCTGCCAGCTTTTTTTTTCGTTTGAGCTAAAAAAAGCCGCAGTTAGCGACAGACGTTATTGATGATTTTGTTACATAACCTTGAAAATATTTTTTGTTTATTGTTTTCCTTTCAACGGAAGGATCATGCGCTTGTGACGATGAAATTTATTTAACAAAAATGTAGACTAATTCCAAACAATTAAAAAAATTTTCCAAAAAGTTTTAATTTTAGCCAAAAACAAATTAAAAAATACTATATAAAAATTAAGGAATAAATTCTAGAATAAATTACTAAGGATAATAATAAATATGTTTGTTAATCCCATTCATTATCTCATCAGAATTTAACTAATTAGGTAATACAAACAAGATGTTAAATAAAATTTTTATCAAGGTTGTTGTGGTATATAAAATTATAAATAAATCAAAATAAAAAAAGGTTACTGTATCTTCACAAAATAGACATCTAAATAAATTTAAAGTTGTGACTCCCGTTATATCATCGATGACCTTAAACCCCACTCAAGTTATACCCAAGCTATTGGTCAGAAAGGCTTCCCTTCATAATCAAAACAGCTATAACTTCGCAACGGTTATAACTATACTTTTCGTTCATTCCCTAGGGTTGAGGTTATAACGGGAGTCAAATGAAAAATGTAAATAAACAAAAAAGTGTGAATTAAAAATAAAAAGTTAGTTGATCAGTTCAATTAGAATTTATACTTTATTTTTGCCATACAAGAATTCCTCGCTCCATCTTTAAATTAAAAAAAATTATTTTAAAATATTCTTTTCTCAACCCATCCCTATTTTATAAACATACTTTTCTACGCCGTTATCTTCGAGATATTTGCTAAGCACAGAAACTTCCTTAGGTTCAGTAGCAGCTTTATGCATAACAGCGGCAAATGCATTGACATCAGTAATCTTCTCGACCTAATCAAATTTAAATTAAATTATTTTAATCTATTCAACAGTACCAAATAATAATTATCATGCAATTTATTCTCTAAAAATTGGTGATGAATACCAGCACCTTTAGAAAGGATAAGTGTAGCTTCCGGTTTACAGACAATCATTTCTTTGGCTACCTATATTTTAAATTAAAATTAAAATAATGTTCCAAGAAAAATCCCTAACCAAATTCATTCCATCCATTACAGGTGTCACAACACCAATATCCATAGCCAAATAATGTTTAATTAATTCTTCTCGATTTACACCTTCTCTTACAAAAATTATTGGTTTGTAATTAGTTAAAATTATTTTGCTATTTTTATATGCTAAATCACGAACTCTTTCGTTAATTTCATCTGGTAAATCTTTAATCCCTTCCTATTATGAGAAAAATATTTTTTAATTAAAAAATATTTTATTTCTTTACTTGGTAATCTTTGAATGAGCCGATGCCTCCTCGATTATTTTGAGCTATTTGATATAAAACATCTTTACCGATTCTATCTATATTGTTTTCAAGATATTTTTCAAAAGCTAAAAGCTTTTCTTTTATTCCTTTTGTATAATCAAAGCGTTCAACACCAAAGAAAAGTTTACCTCCTTCCAAAGTGTTTTTCATTTTCTGTATTTAATTAAATTAATTTTAAATTAATGGAAGGTTAAAAATAAATTTAAAAAATCCAAAATAAAAATAAACTGGAAAATAAGATAAAATTTTACTTCCTTGCGCAATTCCTTAGCTTCTTCAATAATTTCATCATCATTGGCAATAGTAGTAAAATCCTCAATTTTAATGGTAGCTGGGTAAACACCCAAATTACAACCTCCATCTGGTGTAATATCACTAATTTTTAAATTAATAATATTTTTAATTTCTCCATTAGTAATTTCCTCTAAAGTAAGTCTTTTATTATTTTCAACTGTAACAATAACACTTCCATGGAACTTCTAAAAAAAAATTTTTTTTTCAAAAATATTAAAAATCACCGCTGTCAATTTAATAAAATTTTTACGATCATTGTTTGTTTGGAACCCTACTTTGTTAAAACTTAAAATTCCTTTAATGATTTTTTTGGTTAACTTTGTAAATTCTTTAGAAAAATCAAAACAAATTTCTTCAGTTTTAATTTTGAAAGCAAGAAATTCTTCTGATAAAGCAAAAGGTGTATGTAAAAAGAATCCCAGGTTCATCTGTTTTTTATTTAGTTTTTTATTTCTTTCCTTTTCCATTTCACGTAAATGCTTTCCAACAAACAATAAATGATAATCTTGTATCCAAACAAAGTCATTTTCTGTTCTTTTTAGGTCAAAAATTGTTTGGGCAAATTTTTTATTTACTTCATTATAAGCTGTAAATTGAATTAATTTCCCATAAATTTTCCATAAAAATTCTGATTTATAAAACTTGCCTTTTAAACTTTTAGAAAAATCTGTAACAACAATTTTATCGAGAATATCGTGGAATGCTGGCCATAAAATATTATTGCTCATTCCCTTGTAAAATTCATCAAATTCGTCTTTACCAATTATAACCTTTAAAATTATTAGTATTTTTATTATAAAATATTTGATCTTTTATTTAAAAAGTGACGCCATGGAAATTAATATTTATTTTAAAACATACGGGTGATAAACCAAATTTAGACCGCGGATTGGCAGATTTATTGAAAAAATTAAAAGTTTTTGGTTTGTAATTTTCAATAGCTAAAAGCTTTGGATCTTTTTTCGAGTTTTGCTCGAGATTTTTATCGCTATCTAAAATAAAAATATTAAAGAAAATAAAATTAGAATTATTGACAATTTATTAATAAAATTTTAAAAAATATTTTATTTATATTTTCAATTTTATTCATAATTTTAAGATTTTAATTAAAATTTACGTGTAAAATGGAAAACCCAAATATTCTTTTCACTCTTTTCCATCACTGGTTCAACTGCGGTAACTAACCCACCAGAAGACTGTTTTAATATTAAAATAATTAATTAATAATAAAAATCATTTTAGAAAATCCAATTTTATTAAGAATAAATTAAAAATAATTTATATTTTTTATTAAATTATATTTAATATAATAATTAATATAATAATTAATATAATAATTAATATAATAATTAATATAATAATTAATATAATAATTAATATAATAATTAATATAATAATATATAATAATATATAATTATATATAATTAATATTATCAATAAAATAAAAAATAAATAATTTATAAAAAATATAATTTAAAAAATATTTAACGGAATTTAATTACCTGTTTTATTAACCATTTTTCTTTTGATGATTTTTTAAAAATTTTATTCAAAAAACTTAATTTATTT
>ABLG01000174.1:0-41101 GCA_000172435.1 Meloidogyne hapla | reverse complement strand
GATTAGAGTCTTTTCTAAGATATCCCCAATTTGCTAAGAAATTTAAACGCTAGAAGTTGCGTTATAACGCTTTAAGTTGCGTTTATTAGGATGTTTGTGCCTATTTATACAATAAAATGCATTGACGATTACAAAAATTTGGCGGTTTAGATCTTACAAATTTTTTTAAGAAATACTGATTAGAGTCTTTTCTAAGATATCCCCAATTTGCTAAGAAATTTAAACGCTAGAAGTTGCGTTATAACGCTTTAAGTTGCGTTTATTAGGATGTTTGTGCCTATTTATACAATAAAATGCATTGACGATTACAAAAATTTGGCGGTTTAGATCTTACAAATTTTTTTAAGAAATACTGATTAGAGTCTTTTCTAAGATATCCCCAATTTGCTAAGAAATTTAAACGCTAGAAGTTGCGTTATAACGCTTTAAGTTGCGTTTATTAGGATGTTTGTGCCTATTTATACAATAAAATGCATTGACGATTACAAAAATTTGGCGGTTTAGATCTTACAAAGTTTTTTTAAGAAATACTGATTAGAGTCTTTTCTAAGATATCCCCAATTTGCTAAGAGATTTAAACGCTAGAAGTTGCGTATAACGCTTTAAGTTGCGTTTATTAGGATGTTGTGCCTATTTATACAATAAAATGCATTGACGATTACAAAAATTTGGCGGTTTAGATCTTACAAATTTTTTGAAGAAATACTGATTAGAGTCTTTTCTAAGATATCCCCAATTTGCTAAGAAATTTAAACGCTAGAAGTTGCGTTATAACGCTTTAAGTTGCGTTTATTAGGATGTTTGTGCCTATTTATACAATAAAATGCATTGACGATTACAAAAATTTGGCGGTTTAGATCTTACAAATTTTTTTAAGAAATACTGATTAGAGTCTTTTCTAAGATATCCCCAATTTGCTAAGAAATTTAAACGCTAGAAGTTGCGTTATAACGCTTTAAGTTGCGTTTATTAGGATGTTTGTGCCTATTTATACAATAAAATGCATTGACGATTACAAAAATTTGGTGGTTTAGATCTTACAAATTTTTTTAAGAAATACTGATTAGAGTCTTATCTAAGATATTATTAATAAAACATGTAATCTGATACTATTTTTGATCTATATCTTCCAATACAAAATTAAGAAAGCATTTAGAAAAACATGACGTTAAACTTATCCAACCGGTTTCGGATTTAAAAGCTGGAAGTTTTTAGTAACTATTAAATTTAAAAGTAGATATCTTTACTTTTAATTCCCCTAAACTCCTCAATAATCCAAAATAGCTTTTTAATCCACAACAAAATTTGTTTCAATTGCTTCGTACCTTTAAGTACATGTTTAACATTATAATCCAAAAAAAAATATTTTTAAAGGAATTAATAATAAAATGACCAAACTATTCTTAAAAAATTCAAAAAAAAACTATAAAACTTATAATAAAATAAATATAAAGAGATCTTTTTTAATAAAAAAATTCGGCATTTATTTATTAGAACGGAAAAAGGATAGTCGGCTTTATTTAAGGACAACATAATTTATGGCCTTTTTGTTGGTGAAAATAGAGGAAAAAGAACAGATGTAGAAAGATTTAAAAAAATGTAATAAATAGACTGAAAAGAAAAAAATGATTTTTTATATCAAAAATAAAGATTTATTTACTTAGTTAAAATTAATAATTTTAAATTAATATTAATGAGAGTTACCTTATGCCTTATCTCAAGGTCACTGAGACATCTGGACTGGCATCTAAAATATTTTTAAAAATTAAATCGATCTAACAAATTTAAATTAAATCATTCTATTTAAAATAAAATTTCCCTTTTTAAAAATTAATAAAATAAAATTTGTCATTAAATTTGCATAATTAGCAACCACCTCGCACTAAACAAATCATCAACTGCACTTGTAAATGAATAATTAAGGTTGAGGATTGGATTTAGTAAAATAATAAAATGATAAATAAGGGAAAATAAATTAAAATGGCAATAATTAATAAATTCATAAATATTCATTTTTTCTAAAAAAATTATTTTCGAATTAAAGGGAAAGTACTGTAATCCATAATAATAATAATAATAATTAAATAATAATACCTAGTTATAAAAATTAATATTACTAGCTTCTAAAATATTTTAAAAATCTTCGGAATTTATTTTTAAATATTAATCGTGTGTGGCCAAAAAGATTAAAATATATTATTCCTATTATGGCCACCTCCTGAGTAAAATAAGCAAAATAACAAAATTTGCTCATTGTTATAAAATATAGCAAAAGAGTACTTGAAACAATTTCTAAAATATCGTTGTATTTTTATAAATATATTTAAAATCTTATAAATAATCTCAAGAATGACCGACCATTTAATAACAATAATAATTTGTTGAAAATTTTTAAGAGGTGAACAAGAGGTACACAAAAAGGATTGCCAAATTTGGCATCATCAAAACAATTAAATAATAACGATAAAATAGGAGATAAAAAGGATTTTGATCAAAATCTGGATTAGTTTATTTTAAAATATTTTTTAATGATCAAGAGAAATTAAAGAATTTAATTAATTATTTAATTAAAAACCAATTAAATATTTAAATAAAAAATTTTTTCTCATTCCGATGAAAAAGGAAAAGCTGGGGATATGACCTTGTATTAAGAAAGATGAGTAGAAAATGGAAGGAAATGAAGGAATGGGCAAAAGATTGTTAATGTGTTTGCAACAAGATGTTTTGGGCGTGGCATTATAATAACCAAGAATTAAAAATTTCATTAATGGACTTTAATAATCCAGAAGATTATTAAATTTTGAAACAAAGAGAAAATAATTAATAAAAATTTTAAATAAAAATATTTTAATTGAAAAATTCAATTGAAAATTAATTTAATTTTCAAATATTTTTCTGTAACTAGCCAAGTACGAACATTCGCCTCTAGGAAATATTCCCCATTAAGTGCTCCTTCATTTTCCCTCAATGTTCAGTTCCTTCAATTAAATAGAAGAACAATGTGCCAAAAGCAGGAATTGCCAAAGGGGAAATGGAGTAGGTGAGGAAAGCCTAAAAATGAGAACAAAGGGGTCCTCAAGAGGAAGATTTGTGGATGGAAGGAATTTTGGATGGGACAAATAAATACTATTCACCATTCATGTTCAACCCTCATATCCTTTTTAAGTGTAGGAGGTCTCCAAACCCTCTTTTTCACAGTTTGCCTGTGTTCTTTATTAATTTTTGAGTTTGCCCGAATGTAGATGAATGTGAACAATTTAGAACAATTTTTAGTGGAGGATAAGGGGAAATGGACTAATAAAAAAGAACAAATTGGGCAACAAACAGAGTGGGCTACGAGGATATATAGGGATTTGGGGGAAGAGGTGGAGAGGAGGAGCAATTTTGAGCATTTAAGTGTAATATTCGAACGCTTAACCAAACCTTTGGCAAACATTAAAAATGCTTTATTTAAATATAATCTATGCAATTAAACATAAAAAACACAGAAAAATTAAAAAAAATTATAAAATTTTTCGAAAAATTTCGAAAAACTTGTTTTGATTGATGTCAAATCAATACTAAAATGTTATACTTAAGGAGTATAATCCAAATCTAGTGTCTGATATTACATATCAAAGAAAAAAAATTTTTTTGATTCAAAGATCAAACAATAAAATTTGAAAAATCATTAAAATTAAAAAAAAAATAAAAATTTTTTAAGCAAATTTAGAAAAACTTGTTCCATTAATAACACGAGTAATTTATAATAGTTTATGCGTGACCTCTATTTCAATAATATTCCAATGTTTACTCACAAATGAACACAATTTTAAACATTTAAAATGAAAATGAAGAAAATTCGGGGCCATAAAAGACGAAGGATCATAAAAAGAGAAGATTTTAAACATCTTAGCTTAAACTCTAGTAAAATTTTGTGAAATAAATGCAGATAAACAGACAGAAACATGTGTGAATAAACAAAAAAAAAGAATAAAATAAACATAAAATTTGTTTTAAAATTTTAAAGATTTGCGCGTCCCTCAAAACAAAAACTAAGAAGTAAAAAAGTGAAATCCTAGGCAAAGTCCAGCAAATGTCAAGCTGTCTAAAAATTTTCAGGGCTGGGATAAAAAGTGCAAATTGGCAAATTAAGAGGGGAAAGAGTACCTAAAGGGTGAAGAATGACCTCAAACACTTCATTTGTTGTGTTTCAGTCTACTTTCCCTCAACTACATTAAGTGTCTAAGAAGTAATGAAGTAAAAGCTTCAACATAAATAAGAAAAAATTCAATGAGTTTTAGTTTAGATGGGTGGAAAAATGCTAATGTGAAGCAATTTTAATAAATTGCAGGAAAGGAAAATGGGAAGGATATTAAGCGAAATAAAATTATTTATTAAAGATTATTAAATTTTAAATCTTGGGAAGGAAGGATAAAGGCTTGGCTATTTTTACATTGAAAAAATGCCTATATATCTAGGTATCATGCAAAATATTAAAGGGCACTTGAATATGCAATAATATTAACAATTGTCGGGCAATTTATAAAGGTATAAGAAAAAAATCTTCTCAAGTATTAGAGCTAAAAAATAAAAATACCTAAGGGGATTTATTAAAATATTTTCTTAAAATTAATTATTAAAAATTGATCCAAGCAAATTTAAAATTATTAATTAATTTAAATCGAATTTTCAAGAGATTTTTAAAGAAAATTCTTCAGGAATAAGTATAATATTAAAATAGGATTAAGTCTGAAAAAATAGGTGGGTGTCAAATTCTTACAATTGTTCCATCAACAGCTCAAATACAAAGGAGAATGACTCAAGTTGATGATGAGATTTTGCGGATTCATATTTAGCAAATAGCTGGGTCATTGGATTTAACAATGAGCGGGAAAAGGAGTAAATGTAACGGTCCCAGAATTGAAGAAAGTGGGAATTATGAGAATTTTTTAAAAAGAGTTGAAGAGATATAACTAATAATAAAAAATGTGGGAAAGGATTATAGGCCATTTTGTGAAGAATATTGGGAATTTGTAATAAAAAGGATTAATATTTTTTAAAGAATTGGTTAAAATGAAGTGGATAAATAATTAAAAATTAATAAACAATATAGATATTATTCAATTATGATTTGAAAATTTAAGTTAAAATTAAAAATAGGCATTAAAAGTAAAGAAAATTCATTAAAATGCCGTAAAAACTTTAAGTAAATAAAGTCGTTTTTATTAGTTGTTTTGTTATTTCAGTAGTCCTCTGCACCATTGTGCACTTTTTTGGCAATTCTCTATTTTTGAATTTAGAGAATGGCCAAAAGGAAATTGAATTTTGACGGAGGCACTCCTCCAAAAAAGAGAGAAAGTAATGGCCAATCCCTTAAAAATTCTTTTAGTGCTCAGGCATTCATTGAAAAATAGTCATTCGGACGGAAGGGGGTCTACGAGTTAAACCACAAATGAAGTGAAGGACGGAGGAAAAAATAAACGTAAATTTAGGTCAATAAATTTTGGCAATATTTTTTAAAATAATTCCTAAGAAATTTCTTTTTTTAAGTAAAAAACATAAACTAGAATATTAAAATTCTCAATTTGTTTACTTTAACAAAATTCTTCAAATATTCACAAAAATTTCTTCAATGCCGCCTTCCTGTTCACGGTCAAATACAACAAATCGCGCACATTTAACGCCTCATTTGGTTTCTTTAAAAATCCAAATCCGTCTTAAGAAAAATATTCTTTTAACTTTGTTTTGTCGTTTGTTTGATTTTCACAAATTCTTGTCTATTTACGTTTAGATCAAGCATTTAATTTTTGTTTTGCTCTTAACTATGTTTTGCGATAAACATTAATTATTTGAACATTATTTATCAATAAATATTAATAATATACTCAATAGAATTTTAATAATTTACTTCCATTGAATATTAAACAAATTAAATATATTAAGTAAAAAACAAATGGAATGAAATTTGTAAAAATTTATATTTTTATTGCACCTGTTTTTACATATGACCGGAATAATCAAGTTAACTTATAGGTCATTTTATTAATATCATTTACGATAAGCATTATATCCACAAGGAGTATAAAGCCACCCATAGATATCCTCTTGTGTAGCAGATAATCTATTCAATGTTCCACCAAAATTTTGCTGGATTCCTCCTCTTAAGTTAACAAATTTTAATTGTCTAATCATAAATTGTCAAGGTTTATTACCTCTTTAAAGTTTCATATTGCCGTTGCTGATTCGGACCAGAAATATAGCAAAACCCTCCCATTTGTGCTGCTCTAGCAGCTCCAGCAGCGTTCATAAAAGAATTTGAAATGGGTGAATGAGATGACGAAGATGATGTTCCAACAAGGCCAGCAGTAGCCAAACTTATTCCCGTTTCAGAACGAAGTTGTCTAAGTTTACGTCTCCTAGCAACACATAATCCAACAAAAACAGAACACATTACAACAGCAACAGTTCCAATACAAATAACAATAACTATTGTTGGAAGCATTCTTCTATTGTTACTCCTTTTTTCTGGTTCTGTTGGTTCAACACCAATATGTTGCAAAGAATTTTCTTCAGTTATTACTGGGGTTTTTGATAAAAGTAAGGGAAATTCTTCAATTTTTTCATTATTTTCTATTGTGGAATAATTTTGAGTAGAATGATTGTTGTCATTTGAGACAGCTATTTTATTATCAATATTATTGTCATTTTTATTTTCATCTAATGGAATATGTTGATTCAAATGCCAAGAATTTTCGGCAATAAGTATACTTGGTGGTAATGTTGGCACTAATATTGGATTTCCATTTTCATCATTCTCAACACTTTATGATAAGATTAAGAATGATTTAATTAAAATATCACTCACTGTGTAGCAGTATGCATTTTTGGAGCAGGCTTTAAGAAAGGAACAGGATGTGGATATATAACACGAGGATTTATTCCAACTTCAGTTGTGGTTGATAATGGTTTTATTCTCTCAGTTCCTTTCACATCTACGTTGAGTATTAGAGATTTAATCATTATTTTTATAAATTAAAAACTTTGTCTAGACAAACTGCTTGAAGTTGACGATGATTCAATAAGTGTAGTATAATCAGAATCACCAATAATTCTATCAGTTAGAGCGATTGGTTTGTTAGTTTCTTTGCTTGGGGATGTTAAAGCTTTCTTAAAATGTATAAACATTTAAATTTAAAATTAATTCCAACATTTGATTGAAAAGCAGTTACACCCCATTCAGTATGCTGAGCATTTGGAATAATACGAATTGGTTTAATTCTTCCTGGAGTAATAATACTGCTTCCATTTCCATGGGAATTAATATTATGTTTATTATCTTTAAAGTTTTGTGGATTTTCTTCAACTTGTTGGACAAAAGGGGAGGGAGAGGTTAAAGGTTCATTATCATTTTCCTCTTCCTCTTGATCTTCTTCAGTTGTAATTGGCATAATAGATGTTTCTTGATCAGAAATTAAACCAGTAGAAACATTAGTTTTAGTAGAAACATCATTGTCCTTATATTCCCCACAAATGGCATCATTACTGTTTGGAATAAAAAGTCCATTGCCCTGTTGAAGCATATGAATCTTTTCAACACAAACCAGTGGATTATCTTTATAAATTAAAATCACTCTTACTAGGTAAATCAAGTTATCCACCTTTGAGAAGTACAGTAGCCACCCTACGTCCAAAAGCTCCATAAGGAGTGCGAAGGATCTTGTTATTGCTCAAATCAACCAGGAGTAAATTTAACTGAGATAAGAATGTTCCAGGGGCCAAATCTATTATTTCATTATGACTTAAATCAAGCATTGCAAGTGAAGGATTCCCTCTAAATGTTGATGCATCAACAGAGCGAATCTAAATAAATATTATTTGATTAGGAATAGATCAAGGATATAATTCTGAACACGCCTTATTTGCTTTTAAAGAAAGTTGTTGAAGTTGTCGAAGGTTATGAAAAGCATCTTTTTGTAGTTCTGATATTCTATTTTGTTCCAAAATTAATACTGCCTTAAATAAAATTTTAACAAATAAATATAAATCTCAGAAACAATGCTTGAATTTGAAGAGAAGGCTTCAGGCTGTAAACGATCAATCGTATTTTCACCCAAATAAAGCTGTTTTAGTAATGGAAGTCCAGCAAATGTATCATTTGGGAGGTCTTCAATTTTATTATTGCTTAAATCAAGCATTTCCAATCGCTCAAAGGAGCTAAACTGGAAGGGTTGAACCTTTAAATATTTTAGTTTTTTAGATTTTAAAGAGTTTTAAAAACTTCAGACAGCTGATTTGCTGATAAATAAAGAAATCTTAGCTGTGGAGCATTAAGGAAAGCCTGCCGATGAATTGAACGGATTTGATTTGCTGCCAGATTTAACAGGGAAAGGACAGGTAAATTCATAAAAGAAAGTTGTGGCAAATTTTTTAAATTATTATTGTGTAAATGTAAAGCCATTAAAATTCTAAAACCACGAAGAGCTTAAAAATTATCAGTTAATATAGAGAGAATTTAGTAGCTTACAACTTGCAGGTACTTCTTCAAGAAGATTATGCCCCAAATTAATTGTTTGAAGTGAATGCTTTACATTATCAAAGAAACTCTTGTGAATAGCGGTGATCTTATTATGTGATAAATTAATGTCGTTAAGCTTAATTATTGGATTATTAAATAATTATTAATGAGAGAATAATAGAAGATTACCTTAGCAATTCTAGATAAAGCATGTTCTGACTTTAATTCATCAATGTAATTATCAGAAAGATCAAGTCGGATTAGGTCATTCATTTGATTAAAAGCATTAAATGATAATTCTTGAATCTGTTAAGTATTCAATGAAATCAAAATAGATTTTAAAAAATTACTCTATTTCCAGTAACAGCTATTTCTTGTAGAACAGATTCAAGCCCTCTGAAAGCCCCTTTTTGTACAACATTAATCCCACAACCAACAAGTTCAAGACGTTTAATATAAAGTCCCTGAAATAAATTATCAGAAAGTATGGGAAATATTGATGATTCTCTTGTTGTTTCGGCATTTCCTCTAATTGATAATAATTTTAGAAGGCCTAGATGTGCTTGATTACTCTTGAGTGTCTTTAAAATTATTGTTCACAAATAATTTTTAAAATTTAATATTTACATGCCTTCATTAAATTTGTTGCCCAAAATTCTCCAGAAATATTTTTTCCAAAAGATGGTGCTGTACAATTAAGTAAAACACCATCAAACTGATCTAAACAAGAACAGAATTGCTGTATCTGATCAGGACAACAATTAGAGAGATGTATCATTGCGATTAAGGAAAGTAAAGTGAAATAATAAATATTTTTATTTGTCATCTACAATATTTAATTAATAAATTATTATTAATTTAATAAAAGTTAATATTTGTTTTAAAAGTATTATAAATTAATTAAAGATTTAGAACAAATCATCTTCCTTTTTAATGTTTATTGATCTAAATTGTGAATTTGGTGAAAAAAGGGATAGATTTTTGCTTTTGAGCTGAAGATTTTTAAGAGCTCAAGGACGTCCGTCCATTTTCCCCGACGTTCATTTAATCCACCAGTCCAGCAAAGGAAGGCGAAAGTGTTTGTGGCGACTGAAATTTTGGGAGAGATGGGAGAGGATTTGGAATGAAAAGGGAAGGTTATGTGTGGGTGTTGTATGCTCGCGCAACGCTTCATTGAATCGCCACAGGCGATGATGATTGAGCACATGGATAAGTCCCCTCCGGCGAAGTAATTCGTCCCAAATTCCGATGGTGGTTTTTCTTGTTAAAATATAATCAATAGCAAACTAAAATTATGAAGAAAATCTAAATGTTACGAAATCAACAATCGAAATAAACAATTAAAAAGCCATTTCGATAAAAGATAGAGGATTAACTAATGTACTTTTAATAAAATAATAATTAAATATCAAAAATAAAGTAACTAAAGTAAACATTTAACGGAAATCATGTGAAATCCGGATTAATTTTATGACTAAGATTAATAGTTGGCAACAAAAGTACAATATAAAGATAATTAAAGTAATATTTATGGACAATATTTACAATTAGTAGATTATCCACTTAAAAGTATCATATCTTGACTTTAGAAATTTATTATTGCTTTAATTCGAATAAAAAAATATGATTTGGAATAAAATTTTATTAATATTACTGCTTCTTAATAATTATGAAGTCCTTGCCCAAGATGGTGTATTATTGAAAATAGGTGACGTATTAATCCCTCTAAATGATTCAACGAGTTCAACGACAACAACTGATTTAACTACAGAAGATCCGAGTTTAACTAACGATACAACAATGGGAACAACAACAGATTCAACCTCCTCCTCGACAATTTGTCCTTGTTTATCTTCTACAAAAATTTATTATCCGTACTATACACCTTCCCAATCATCTAATTCATATGAAACAAATTCAACTAGTGAATCACCTACAACAGAAATATCTGCACCAACAAATACATATTCAACTTCTGCACCATCTACAACACCTGAATCATTAACAAGTTATCCAATATCTACCCATTCGTTTCGATCTACAACAATATTCTGCCCATGCCCAACATCTTCAGAACCAACACCTAATTTTGGAAGTTAAATAGCTAATAGAAAATTTTTAAAATTATTATATGTACATATTAATAACTATACAAGAAAAATCAGAATAATAATTTTAATAAATATTCTGGAATATAAATATCAATATTTTTTTGAAGATAAAAAGTTGAAACGTATGTAGTATATAATTCAAAATTTCTGTCAAAAATATAAGCACATTCAAGCAGATGCATAAATTCAGCATATCTACAAGCACCCTTCGCATCTCCAAAACGAACTTGACAAAGATTTAAAAGTTTTTTAGAATAAAATTCGCATTCCTTATGAAGCAGTACACGTGCATGTGTTGAGAGATCAGAAACTGTTATAAGAAAAATATTTATAAATTTTCTAAATTTTTAATAAAAGACCTCCAGTTGCGCAGAGGATTGTTAAAGTTAAAGCAAATTCTTCCTCATCAATGGGTGGTATTATTTGGAAAAAGGGATCAACAATTTTAGAAAATGCCCTTTCGGCTAATTTCATTAAACTAAAATTTTTTGAGTTAAAATTAAAATTATTAAAAATATTAAACTGTTTATTTTCTCGATATTTTGTTTGTGCTTTTACAATGTCTAAAGCACTAATGCCATCTGTTCCAATCAAAACATTTGATTGCATCTTTGCGGAAATGAATGAGGTGATAAATGAATTAACAATTCTTACTTGATGATTTAACAATATTCGCTAATTAAAAATTTATTTTTAATTTTTTAATAAAATTTTTAAAATTTCTAACTTGATCATTACGTGACAGATGTTTAAAAAATGGTAAAGCATTGTAAATGCCAACAACAAGTAATCGAGTAACAATGAGGAATTTTAAAACATAAGGGTGGCAAACAGCATCTTTACTTCGATCAAGTTGAGTAAAAAAAGCTTGTCTTTCTGGTTCTTTCATAAATGGAGGGTTTGGCTAAACAATTTTTAAAATTTAGAAAAAATATTTTAAAAAAATCAAATACGTTAAACTTTTCATGATAACCAAGAATATTGTCAGAGGATAATATTGCATCATTAAAATTATTAAACCTTCTAAAATAATTGTCTGGCACATCATAAAATGCGCCCAAAATTCGATTATGAGCATTCAAGATACGAAGCAAATTTGGAAGGATAAAGGATATCTAAAAATTAATTTTAAAAATTTAATTTTTAAAATTTATTTAGCAACATTGCATTCTTCTTTAACAAAGTTTATAGGAACAATAGCATCTGAGAATAAAATGTTTGAGGTTTTTTTGATTTCTTTACAGTGATTCTTTAAAATAAAAATATTTTTTGATTTAATTAAAATTCAAAAATACATCTAAATTAATTAATGAAGAAATTAAAGAAGCAAGATGAATAGAAGCCTCCATTTTAGAATTGAAAGTTTTGCAAAGTTTTTGGAGCCATTCTTTTAAAATAATCTCTTTCAAATTCTCAAATGTTTCCCCATTTGAGAGATAATTCATTGTAGAAGCTTTATTAATTAAAATAATAGCCATAAGGGCACAACAATCTTCTTTTTTTATTTTTGAGATTTCAACGAAATGTTTTATTAGAAAATATTTTTCTTTAATTTCTGCCAGCTTTGTGCTTTAATTAATTATTAAAAAATATTTTGATAATTTTAACTTACTTAATATAATTTTCATTGTTTTTTATATCCTTTGCCCAAAATTTAATTATCCTTTCAGCAATTCCAAAATCAAAAAAATGTCCAAATGCTAACATAAAATTATTTACAAAATAATTTTGTGATGGAAAGGTTGTAATTGTTATATTAAGACAATTGAGGAAATTTAGTTGATCAAAACAAGCGTCGAATAAACCGAGCTGTAAGAAGAATTTTAAAAAATATTAAAGATTTCCTTGAGTAAAATTCTTTTTTTAAATTTAATCTTTAAGTACCTTCTCTTGAGTTTCTAGTCCTTTAAATTCTTTTATTGAAGAATTCAACATTGTAAGCATTGCTGGTTTGCAATTAATTTCAAAACAATTTAAAATTTCTTGATTTTCAGGGATAAAAAACTTTAAATTAATTTTAATAATTATTTTAATTTTATTTCCAACCGGTGATTGATGATTACATCTTTCAGGATATATTTTAAAAAATAATTTTTGTTGAGATATAAAATATTCTTCATAAGCTTCCATAAATTTATCCAAAAAACCTTCCCCTTTATCTTCCAAAACCTTTTCTTCTTTACTCATTTTCATTCCAATATTACAACATTTACGGAAACGACAAGCTTTACACTTCTTTAAAACTTCTAAATTTAAATAGGTATATTAAGTAGAATATTTAATAAAATATTTATACCAAATCCTAAACTTTCACATTTATTTTCTCTCTGACATTTACGTTTGACTTTCATGGCATTATAACGCCTAAATTAGGAAGTTATTTAATGAGGGATATGGTCCAGGGATTTTTAAAGTAAGATAGATACTTTGGGGTTAAGGCAATTTTTCTCTAAATAAATTTACCTGAAAAAAGCGGCACAAGGAAGGCAACAAACCACCTCAAAACGCTTTCCATGTGCTTGTTGGCCACAAACTTGGCATGGAAGTCCTTTGAATGCTGGAGATATTATATAGGAGGACATTTCAAAAGGGTTTTCTGGTTAATTTAAGAAGCTAAAAAATATTTTAGATGTTTAAAAATATTAAAATTAAAAATTAAAGATATTTTACATTTAATTTAAAATAAATTTTTTTAAAATATTAATTTTTAGAAATAAAATTTTTATTTAAAATTATAAAAGAAATGAATCGATAAAACAAAAAAAAATTTTTTTTGAGAATATATTTGTTTTATGTTTCGTAGCTTGTAAATTTTTTTTAAATATAAAAAAAGAGAGAGTGGAGAGGGGGAGGGTGTCTATTAGGCGCACAGCTTTAAAATAATATTTTTAAAATTAAAAGAAAAATTATAAAATTTCCAGTAAAGTCAAACAACTTTTAATAAATATTTAGGAATTTGATTGTTAGTCCTTTGAAGATAAAAAGCCTCCATATAAGTAACAAACAATTCATTATGACGATTAAAGATGTAAGAACATTCAATTAAATGCATACATTCAGCATATCTACTTGCACCTCTCACATCACCTAAACGAAGTTGGCAATGTTTGAGGAGCATTTTAGCATAAAATTCGCTTTCAGTTTGAAGTAAAATACGTGCATGAGTTGAAAGATCTGAAGAGGAAACTGAAAAACGGAAGGAATTTAGAAATTTAAATAAATTATTGACAGCCGGATGAGCAAAGGATTGCTATTAATATAGAAAATTCATCGTCATCAATAACTGGTGACAATTGTAAAAAAGGTTCAACAACATTAGAGAATGCTTTTTCGCCCAAGTGCATCAATCTGAATAATAATAATTAAACAAGGATTATTATCTTAACTGTTTATTTTCACGAAATTTGCTTTGAGCACACAAAATTTCCATAGTAGTAAGGCCATCTGTGCCACATAAAGTTTTCGCTTTCATTCTTACAGCATTGAATGATTTTAGTAAAATGTTTATAACTTTTATTTGCTTATTGATCAGAATTACCTTTAATAATTAATTTATCCAAGATCTTTCGGATTTCAACCTGATCATTACGTGACAGACGTTGAAAGAAAGGTAAAGCTTTAAAAATACCAATAACGAGTAATCGACAAACAGTGATTGATTTTGAAATGTGTGGATGATCTGTAGGACTATTAATTCGATTCAAGCTTGTGTAAAATGCTTGCCGTTCTGGATCTTTCATAATTGGAGGATTTGGCTAAAAATTCAAGTTATTATTTAATAATAACCGAAAAATACACTGTCCTCTTGTTATAACCCCACCCATGAGGATAAAAAGGCGGTGTTATAAAAGGAGTATAATTTACATTAAATTTTTCATAATAGCCAAGAATATTGTCTGATGAACTTAACATTTGATTAAAATTTGAAAACTTTCTAATATAACTGTCTGGTAATTCATAGAATGCACCCCAAATTCGATTATGGGCTCTCAGAATTCGAAGCAAATTTGGAAGGATTATTTTAAGCTTAAAGTAAATTTGATTTTTATCTTTATGTATATTATTATTCAACTCCAACCTTGCTTTCAATATTTGTAAAATTATTAATTTCAACAACTGTACCAGAGTAATCATCTTTTCGATTTTTAATTGCTTGACAATAACTCTATATTTATTAATAATTATTAAAAAAATATTAAAGTTATAAAATCACTTCCAAATCAAGAAGGGCCGAAGTTAGTAAAACCAACTGATTAGATGCACATTTATCAGATCCAGTAGAACTCGAGATATGTTGGAACCATTCATTCAAAATATTTTCTCTCAATCGTTCCCATATTAATTCACCTATTGAGCTGTTAATTGAAGAAACTAAAATCGAGGGATTAGGTAAGAGAATAAAAATTTAAAGATCTCCAAATCAGGATTAATAAACCTACATTTATTACATAAAGTAATAGCCATAAGAGCACAACAATCTTCTATTTTTATTTTATAGTCAGAAAATCCAAGAAAACGTCGAATTAAATAAATCAGTTCGTTAATTTCGTTCATTAGTTTTCTTTAAAAATTAATTAAATATTTGATTATAATTATTATCATACTCTTCAGCATTCTGAGAATCCTTTGCCCAATGATTAATTATTTTTTCTTTAATTCCAAAATCAAAAATATGTCCATATGCTAATACAAAATTGTTAACAGAATAATAACATTCTAATGGATATGTTCTCATTGTTAAAATAATACAATTGAGAAAATTAAACTGATCAAAACAGGCATCGATAAGATTATTCTAAAAATTTATTTTGAACGTTTTATTGGTCAAGCTTTGAGTTTTGCGGGTTTGCAAAGTGCAGGCCCTTTTATTACATAAAATTTAATAAATACTTTTTCTAGAACTTCCAATTCTTCAAATTCATAAATTGAAGAATTCAACATTTCAAGCATTGCAGGTTTACAATTTTGCTCAAAATAATGAATACATTGTAAATTTTCTGGAATAAAAAACTTAAAATTAAATTTTTAATTAAATATTAAGTATAATCCAACAGGTAATTTTTCATTTAATCTTTCTGGATATAAATTAAAAAATATTTGTTGTTGAGCGTTAATATAATTTTCATAAGCTGCAACAAATTTTTCCAAAAATGTTTCTTTTTCTACTGTATTATGATCTATAGTAGTTATTTGCATTCCTACACTACGGCATTGCCGGTAGCGGCAAGCTTTACATTTCTTTAACGAATCTGAATTTTTTAGCATATTCCTAAGATTTTTAAATATTTTTTTTTAAACTACCAAATCCAAGACTGCTACATTTATTCCCATTAATACACTTATATTTACATTTCTCTACTACATAACGTCTAAAATCAAAATTCTTTCTTAATGTTACTCAATTTTTCTAAATAAAATGCCTGAAAAAAGCAGCACATGGAAGACAACAAACTGCTCCAAAACGGTTTCCATGAGCTTGCTGACCACAAATTAGGCATGAAAGGCCTTTAAATGCTGGGGAAACGGTGTAGGACATTTTAAAATATTTTTTAAAATTTTCTAATTTTATAATTTTGCATGAGGTAAATAATAAAATTAAATAGTTGCCATGGGGAATATTTTATTTGTTTATATAAAAATGTTGAAAATAAAAATTTACTTAAGAAGTGAGATTTATATTTAATTAATTATTGAGAATTTAAATAAATAAAATAAAAATAACATTTTTATTTCGAGCTTAATGAACTAATTTTTCAAAAAATTTAAATAATGAACCAAGAAAATAGAAAATATGTATATTAAATTTTCTTATTTTTAATACTTTCCATAAATAAATTTTATTTTTCTAAAGAGTAAAAAATAGGGATAGTCGACACAAAATAAATATAATACATTATATTGAACAGAAAAAAGAAATAAATTTAATAAAATCAATTTTTTTTATTAAATAGATTAAAATTATTGAAAAACTAAGTATTTAAAAATATTGAAAAATGATAAGAAAAAAATAAAATTATAAAGATTGGATATTGTTAAAAGTTTTTGATTAAAAATCTACTTAATATCATAATTTTTTTATAAAAATAATCTTCCCTTCTTTTAATTATTAAATCAAGCTACAGTATTCTCTCCTTTTGAGGCAACCACTACCCCTCTCAAATATGATTCCTTCTTAAAGAATTATAAAAAATAAATTTTCGGTTATTCTAATAAAGATCCCCAAAAATTATTTTTTCGTATTTTAAAGAATTTTGACATAGATAAAATTATTTGTATTTAATATTCTGATTAGACAAAAATTTAAAATTTTTATTGTTTTTATGTTTATTTTAGTACTTAAATTGTCGGCAAAAAATAAAAAATAAATTTCTTTTTAAAAATCGTTGCTTCTTAATATAAACATTAAAACAAACATTTTAAATAAAAGAGTTGTGTGAATTGAAAGAAAACATTGTCACAAAAGAATTTGGAGGGGCAAAGTTTTTTTTATTTTTGGATTAACTTAAATAAACTTTTTTTTGCTTTTTCTTTTCAATTCATGATTTAATAAATGGCCAGATGTGCAACTACCACTATTCTATTAAAATATCGATGGATAAGAAAAAAGAAACTGTGATCGAGAATTTTGGCAGAATTAAATAAATTATTTTATTTTTTACTCCTAATAATTTTTAAAAATTATTTTGCCTAGAAAATACCACTTTAAATATTTAAAAAAATTATGCCAACAAATTCCCTTCTCCAGCACTTAACAACAACAAAAATAAAAAAAGTTAAAAATAAAAATAAATTTTTATATTTATTTAATTTGAGTACTTATAGACGACATAAAAAATATTTAATAAAATCAGTCAATGTATTTTATAAAAAATGGCATTTAAATCATTTAGTTCCTATCCCCTTTATCAGTATTTATATGATTTTTGGAGCTTTACTTTTTTGGTGGACAGAAAATAAAGCAGAATTTGAAAGGGAAATTGGAAAGTAATTTAATTTAAAATATTTAATGATTTAATTTAAAAAATTTAAAAGAAATCAATATTATGATCAAATTAGAAACGAATTTTTAAATAATATTAAATTGACTTTTAACGACGAGAGTTTGGAAGAAGGGCAGAGGAATAAGCTTTTTGGTATTTTAGTTGAAGATTTATTTGAACAGCTTGATATCCCGTCATTCCAACCAGATATTAATGAAGAAGAGAAGAGGAATAGAATTAGAAATGAGCAAGAATGGACATTTGTTACAGCATTGTTGGTTATATTAATTTTTATAATTGAAGGGATATTAATGAGGTATCATGTATCTCATAGTCGTTTGAGTGAACTAAATCTAATGGGCTTGATTTGGAATCTGCATGTCTCGGCCTAAACCAAAACCCTGTCAAATGGATGGCCCTATCCTCAAAAATATTTAAAATAAAACTAGATTTTGATTATACTCCTTGAGTATAACATTTTAGTAATGATTTGACATCAACCTAAACTAGTTTTTCGAAATTTGTTTAAAAACTTTTTGATTTTTTAAATTTTATTGATTGATCTTTGAATCAAAAAAATTTTTTATTGATATGTAAGATCAGACACTAGATTTTGCTTATACTCCTTGAGTAATTATTAAATCTAGTAATTATTTAATTTATTCATTTTAGTAATTATTAAATCTAAAGGTACTTCTCTGGAACTCTTTTTACAACAATAGGATATGGAGATATTGCTTGTGAAACAAATATTGGACAAATAGGAACTGTAATTTATTCAATTATTGGTTACCTATTTGAATTAAAATTAATTAAACAAAAATAATTAAAGGAATACCTCTAATGTTAATTACATTAAATGAATTGGGAAAATTCTTATACAAAACAATAAACGAATTAATGGCCTTTCTAGACAAGAATTGGCATAAATATTTTTTAAATTATATTAGATTATGTTTTAATTGCGCACCCAGCAAGAAAAGTTCTCTACAATCAAGACGTTCAAAAATTATTGATACAAAACAATCATTAAGAAGCGTAAAAATATTTTTAATTATGCAATAATTTTAACTAAATCTCCAAATTAGGCTCAGAAGGAATTAGAGCGAAAAGCTACACATTTTTTCAAAGATCAACGTATAGCCCAAAGGGAAATATTTGATCATTTTGATGCAAGAACTACAACTACATTAACTTCAGATGAATATCCAAGAATCTCAAGATTAACAGATCTAGACGGGGTAGATTTGACAAAGAATTTAGTTGAAATGGGTTAGTTAATAGGAAATATTCTGATAAAATAGAATATTATTTAAAGGAAGTATTAGTGATCATAAAGAAAATAAAGAGGAAGATCAACTTTTGGCTGATCAGGAAGATCAAGAAGTGCCAAGAATGCATGTACTTGTAGCTATAACTTTTACAGTTTCTTGGGTTCTTTTTTGTGCGGCACTTTTTAAACATGTTGAGGTGAAATTTTGAAAAAAAATTCTGTAAAGAATTTTAATCTAAAGGATTGGACATACAGTAAATCTTTATATTTTGTTTGTATTTCGCTTTTGACTGTTGGACTTGGAGATGTAAAAGTATCAAGAAGAGGGTAAATAAATTAACTTGATTAGGAAATTTTTTAATTTTAAGCTATATGCTTATATTTTTCGTTTTTGTCATGATCGGACTCTCATTAGTATCAATGTGCATAAATGTGATACAAAATTCAATTGAAGATTTTTATAAACGTCTTTTAACTCAAACACTTGAGAATTATAAACAAGGTGATGGTTCCAAAGTTGATCATAATTGGCTTGCAAAAGTACTGCTTCCGCTCCTTGGGAAGCGTAGAAAGGAGTCCATGATGCGTCAAATGCGTGAAGAGGCAGTTAAAAGTGGCATAGAATTGCCTAATACTTTTGAGGGGATTTTTGAAGGATCCAAGGTTTAAAAAAATATTTTTTTAAACATCAAATCCCCATTTTCCCAACTTTAGGAAGAAACAAGTACAGAAAGCGATGTTTCTGAGGTCGAAGTTGAGATTCAACCTCCTTCTCCTAGTTTATCTTTGAGGAGTGTGAAGGATGAAGAATCCATTGAAAAACCAAATTTATTATTAGAGGTATTATCTCAAGAATCTCAAAATTTAAGATAAATAATATTTCCAGCTTCCGGAACAAGGCTGGTTTCGTCAAAGGCGTCCAAGTTTTCAACTAGACGACGATCAAATGAGACTGATCCCTTATGTTGATTCAGATGTATTTTCGATGAATAATAATATAATTGATAATAATTACTCTTATACAATGGAAAACAATGAAAAAGATAGTCAAATAGATGATAATAACAATGAAAAGGATAAAGATGATGATCTAATACCCCATTTAAAAGTTGTACAGTATGCTGTTGTTCTAACAGAGAAAGGTGAACAACAAATTGTTCATAGTATAGAATGCTCAAACAGTCATTTAATTTAAATACTTTTTCATCATTTAAATTATTAGAGATCTTGATCTTTTAGAATTTTCGCAATCAACACTTAAACCATTCTAATTCTAGCCTAATTTATCAATTTATTTTATTAATTTTGTATAAAAATATATTTATTTTAACAAATATAAACCATAATAGTTATTAATATTTAATTATTAATTCATCTCTTTCTTGCCCACATTACTTGTAATTGAGTAAAATATTCTTCTGTTTGATCCCCACCGCCACAAGGAAGTAATTCCAATCCTTGAACACTTGTTAATGATACAGCCCGTTTTTTATTAGTATTTTCTATTGCATTATTAGTAATAGAAGCTGGGGTAACTTGGTGTCTTCTTATTTTAAAAATTAACAAACACCTAAAGAATGAACGAATTTTTATTGCCAAGCTGATAAAATTTCGTTTTAAATAAGGATGGCATCTGGAAAAGTGAGGGGGATTAATAAACTATATAAAAAATTAATTTAACATACAAAATCATTGTTAATTCAATTAAAAAACTTGTAAAAGCAATAATTAACATATAAATTTGGTTAAATAATTCATAAGCAAAAATTGATGAATTAAGAGGGCCAAAAGCTTGATAATAGGTCGTCCAATTAACAAATGTTCCCAAAGCAATATTAAAAAAATGAATTGCCAAAATGGGTATTAACTGTTTGGTGGTTCTTATATTTTCTGCCAGCTAATAAAAAAATTAATAATATTCAAGAAGTTGAAGCAGTTCAAACCTGATATCGTTCTGATAATGTTGCATTAACAAAAGAACGATTAGTATATATTTGATCATTATATTTTCTAAGAAACATAATACCAATCAACTCTATAACAGCCAAAACAAACATAATTGCCCAGAAACAGAGGTTAATAAAGGTTGTTGATGAAGTTGCTGATGTGCCATAAACAGTGCCAAAAGTAAGCAAATTCTGATTTTTTGAGTGAAAATTAAGGAATGACACTCGATTTATTTTTACTAAGCCTTGGGCTTGGGAAACGAGGATAATGAAATAGAGAATAAAATTATTTACAAGGGGAATTAGCTGATAACTAGTTATCAAATAATTAACATAATTCCACAACTTACCACAATAATTAGCCACCAAATAGTAAAAAAAGGACCACGTGATCTCTCATATTTTTTAAATGAAAGAGTGGCATTTAATCTTTCAATAACCAAAATATGAGCAATAACATTTCTAAAATAAGCAAAATAACTGAAAAGGAAGATCAGCTCATGTGTAGGACTCCAAGTTAAATTATCAGTAAAAAGCATTGTTAAAAGAATTATGCTTCTGGCTAAAATTTTTAATTTTTAAGCTATTAAGACTTAAATAATTTAATTTAGGTACTTGTACTCCTCGCAAAAATACAAAAACTTTGAGTTAATAAAATAAATTTTAAATTTGGATGCAAAATGCTTGTTTTAATAATTAACAAAATATTAATTCCAGCAAATGGAAAATTTAACAAAAAATGAGTAAATAATTCAGCTAAAACAAGAAATAAAAGTGAATAATGTTGGTTTAAATTAAGCACTAATCCAATTGTTAAATTTGCAAAGAATGGCATTTTTCTGAAAAATATTTTAAAATATTTTTTATTTAATAATTTAATACTGAAGCTGAAGTAAAATCATAAAATAATGAATTAAATATTTTTTATTTTTTGAATTAATTTTTCAAAGCTAAAAAATAATAAATAAATGATAATAACATTAATTAAATGAAAATTCTTTAAAATTATTTAAAAAATTAAAAATTATTTAAATAATAAATAATTATTTAAATTTAAATTTTTAAAATTAATTATATGTTCGTTTGTTGATTCAAATTCGGATTACTCCAAATAAATAATTAATTATAATGTTATCTCATAAATTTTAAAAGAAATTTTAAAATAATTTTAATTTTTAAACAACAATTTTTAATAATTTTTTAAATAAAAAAATTAATATTCAAACACCGCAATTAAGGGAAATATTAAGTAAATTTCTTAATAAATGATTAATTTTGTGGGAATTTTTTTTGATAAACATAAACAAAAAAGGTAATATTTAATTTAAAATTATCAAAAAATATTTTTAAATTTAAAATTTAATTTTATGGTAAATAAAACGTTAAAAATCAAACAAATTAAATAAAAAAAATAATATTTAGATCTGCAATAATCTTAAAAAATTAATTTATTATTCTAAATTGTCGGTATCCAAATATTAAAAAATAAAAAAATATTTTAAGAAAGATGGCAGTTGTATTATAAAATAATTAATATAAAGAACGTGCAGGTGTAACTAAAAAACTTAATAAAATGCCAATTATAAATCTAATTTTTATTGGTTGCTATAGAAAGCCTTGAGTAATTTTATCATAGAAAACATAAAAAATATGCTAATAAAAGTATTAAAAAAATTTTCTGAAATTTTTTATTAGGTATAAAAATTAAGAACAGGCAAGAGATCTTAAGGGTTTTTAGAAAAAAAAATTTGAAAGTTAAAGAAATGTAGTTTGGATTAGGTTAGGAGATTAAAATTGAGAAGAAAGACAATTAAAAATTAAAAAAAAATATTAAAAATATTGTAAAATAATTATAAAATAACAAAAAAATAATATCAAGATACCAACAAGCTTTCTACTTAATTTTAATATCCGGCAGGATAATTATTATCTTCAAGTCTATAATCATTGACAGCCGAAAGAATATTATCAGTTTCTTCTCTCAAAATTCCATTTAATGATAAACTTGAAGAATAATCCATTTCTTTAATTTTATGGCCTTTATTCTGTAGATTTTCAATAATTTTCTAAAATAAATTTTTAATGATTTTCAAGAAAAAATTTAAAAAATTTAAATGGGAAATATACTGACAGTTCTTGTGGTCCAATAAATAATTAATAGTTTATTAGAAATAAAATTTTTTTGAACTTATTTAAGGCTATTTAATATTCTATTGTTCAAAATTCAGAGAAAGTTTTAATAAAATAAAATTTTAAAAATTAACCATTGGAAAACCAGTCTCATAAAAAATGCCAAATTCATTTTTAAATAATCTAGGCATATCAATTGCTTCTTTTAAAGTTTTATTGAAGCTAATAATTTGTGTTAATACTTGAGATAATGAAGAAATTGCTTCAAGTTCGTTCCCTCCACTTGCCCCAATCGCAAGTTTAATCTAATTTAATATTTTTAATTAATAAAAAATTTTATAAAATGCCACCTTTCTACTTTCTCGATCATAAACACTTATTGGACTTAATGAAGAAATAAGTCTATTATTTATTCCAATTTGATTATTATTTAAATTTATGTCGGTAGAATTATTTAAATTAATTAACTGATTATTCCATAAAATGCCCAAAAATGGTGATCGACGTAAAGAACCAAAGCTAAATAATTTTTTAAATAAAATTCTAAGATTTTAAATTACGGGGAATTAATTGAATGAGTCATTGAAATTGTATTTCCATCAGAATCAACAATAGTTATATGAGAACTACCAATTTCTTTATCAACTTGAATTTCCTTTATTTAAAAATTATTTTTAAAAATCAGAGATTATCTGAAAACCTCTTTAGAAGGTATTCCAAACTCTGAAGAATTATTTTCTAATTTTTGAATAATATTTTCAATAAATTCTGAGGAAGTCTTAGGACCACAAAAAACCAGTTTTTGATCAGAAAAGTTATTAAGATAGGGTTCATCTATAACACTTCTATAACTTTGTAAATCTTTATGAGTAATCAGTCCACCTTTAAATTATTTTAATTAATTTTTGAAATTAATGTTCTGCTCTCACCATTCTGATTAAATTCCTCAACAATTTGTTTAGCAATTGCACCATTATTTCCATAAAATAAATTTATAGGATCATTAGTTAATGCCAATTTTTTATAAGTTTCTGCAAGAAGAGGATTACGGATGATTTGACCTTCACGAAAATGATGGCCATTTGTTGGGTTTAAAAATAAATTTCTTTAAGAAATTAAAAAATATAGGATGAAAATGTTAATATTAACCTTATCTCTTTATTTGTTTCATTATTAAATTTATCAGAATATTTTTTTGAAAGTTTTTCAAGTGCTTGAGAAGCTGGAAATCCTGTTAGATAATTAATAAACTAATAATCAGTTAATTTTTAATTATATACCTTCATTAAGTAAATGTACTGTAGGCATTATTAAATTATTCCAAGTTATCTTTCCACTCCCAAAACGTTTGTAAGCTGTCCAGAGGCCATGTAATACTCCAGGGATGGAAACTGATTTATAACCTTTTAGTTTATTTGTTTTATTAAATTTATAAATCCAAAATACCCTCGATTGGATTTATTGTATCATTATTTCCTAGTGGAGGGATTGTTTCAAGAGCATCGATGGTTATGCATTTTCCATCGAACCTTCGAAAGAAGGTCATTAAGAAGCCCCCTCCTAAACCAGCAGAAGGAAAATTTAAAGCTCCAATACAAAATGAAACAGAAATAGCTGCATCAACAGCATTACCTCCACGTAACAAAACATTACTTTAAAAAGGAGAATAAATTTTTAAAAATTAAATTGCAAGAATATCACCGGCCAAGTTCAAAACATATTACATTATCACTTACGCCAGCAGCTTTCTTAAAATGACCCTCTAAACTTTTTGATTTAAGTTCTATTTTTTGTGGATTTATTTCCAAATTTGGAAGTGGAAGACAATTATTCTGATTAAAAATATTATTAAAATTCTTATCATTTAACTTACATTTTGTAAATTTAATTTATCCTCTTTGTTATATTCCTCAAATAAATACATTTTGTAAATCAAAAAAGCAATTACAAAAAGGAGGATGAAGATAAGAAACATTTGTGAAGCAAGAACCCATGGTAAGCCTCTGAAATCAAACAGAAATTAACTCAAATATTAGTCAAACTAAGGTAATAAAGGAAATAAATACAGAAAGTGGATTTATTGAGCTTAAACGTAAAAAATAAATAGAAATATTAACTGTACAGATGTGACTTTATGAGGGGCACAAGCATGTTGTACAAACATAGATTATTAAAAGGCCAAGAATAATATTATTATTTATTTACTTTTTTCGAGTAAAAGCATCCATAGCATAAGCATTTGCTACACCATTAGCATTACTTCTTCCATTTGTGGTTGCTGGAACTTTATTTGGAGAGGTGTTTAGTGCAGCTGAACCTCCTAATTTTCAAAATATTTTTAAATTGAAAAGTCTATCTTTAAGCATATTTCCTAAAATTATTCCAACCATTATAATCTTCATTAACAGGTGTATCCAATTCATACATTTGTGGAGGTGTTAAACTCTTTAATTTTCCATTGTTTATTGTAGCTACCCCATTTAAATTTGTATTAAGCTGTTGAGCATTAGAAGGGGAACGGTGATGATTATTTTCATGAAATTGAACATGAGGAAATGTTTGGCCAAAACTGTCAACAATTGTTGACATCTTGGCTAGTTAAAGGTTTTGATTGTTAAATATTATTAAACAAAATTATAAAAATAATTTTTTTTATATTTCCCCTTAGGCAACCTGCAAATATTATGAGGAAAAAAGGATTTAACTAAAGCTAAAAGATATATGTGAGGGAGAATCTTTGATGGAGGAGCATAAGTTAAAAGCCCAACAGGTCAAAGAGAGAAAAAATCTTTTTTAAAACTTATGTCCTCCGTTTTGCTTTTTTATTGCCCAATGTCCAAGAAAGTATAATGGCCATTAGTTTACTAAAACCATCTTTCCATCCATTAAGAAATAAATATAAAGATTGGAAGGCTGGCAATTAAAGAAAGAGGAAATGACGTGAAAAATGTGAAAAATAAAAATATGGACCAGATTTTTATTATAAAAATGTTTTTGGAAGAGAAGAGATCAACAAGGAATAAACAAGGAACCAAAAGGGAAGATGTTAAAAAAATATCTTAGCTAATATAATTTTTTCAAATCAAGATTCCTAACATGAAAGGAATCCTTCATGTTTCCGTAAAGAGATTTCATTATATAGAGGTAGGTATACTGTATTTGGAGTTTTTAGTGGGGATCTTCGATGAGTTAACTTAGCAGGACTTTAATATTTTTTATTAAATTATTTGTCATTACTTTAGTAATTTTAACAAATATTCTTTTCTGACAGATCACAAAACAAAAAACATAATTAAACTTGTAATTTTAATTTTAGTACTTAAATATTTTATTATTTAGGGAAGTTTTGATGGGAAATTATAAGAAAGCAATTTAAAACCTTGTTAATTTTGCAAAGACAATAAAAGCATCAGTTGTTTTGCAATACATTGTTTAAATTAAATAAAGAATTTGTAAAATATAGAGTTTTTAAAATATTAAAACATGAGAAAATATTTTAAACTAATAAAAAGTTTAATTTAATTACTCAATAAAAGTTTATAGTAATTTATCTCTAAATAAATTAATTGATATTCAGAAACTACTTAAAGATTTTGTTTTAAAATCACAGAAATAGAATATAGGAATTATGAAATCTTTGAAAATAATATTTACAAAAAATTTTTTTCTCATTCTTCACATCTTTTTCAGTTTAATTCCGATTTATCCTTTAAATTATTAATTAATTATCAGATAAGATTAATTTAAAAATTCAAAATGTAGGTAACTATAAATTTTTTTTTAAATTTTTGCCTGTAAAAGAGCAGATTTCTGAGAGTCCCAGCTATGCTGACGTGCCAGTTCATACGAATTTGAAGGCAGACCGAATCCCATAGACAACTCTTCCGAAGTAACTTGACTTTTAGAAGAATGCTTTGGTGATGACAAACTCTTCATTGGAGTCAAAGCTTTTGAAATTTTTGGAGTTGTAGGCGAAGGATTTGGAGAAATCTGTAACTTGTTGACAACCGGTGAATGTACCGTAAAAGTTAAGGGTTCTTCACGCTTTGAAGAAGAAGAATGAATTTCATCTAAAAGGGCAGTTGAAGATAATTCAGAATTATACTTTACTAAAATTATTTCTTAGTTTAATATTTTATTAAAAATTAAATACTATTTTTTCTTTGACGTAAACCAGGTCTATACATACAAGCTAAAAAATTTATTTTAATTTAATTTTAAAGAAATTAAAATAAAATTAAATACCTCCAAATTCGCTCAGAACAATTAATAAAAGAACAAAAATACAATAATTCATTTTCGTTGGAATATTTTTAAATTTTCTCGACAGAACGAATTAAGCAATCAAAAATTTTTAATTTTTATGAAATTAATAATGAAATTAATAGCTAAATTTTAAAAAAATCGAATGGAGGGGAATTTTATATGCCTCTCACTTGCGGTGAATGAGAAAGGGTAATAAAAAGGCATTGAAAGGGCATTAATCATGTTGGCATTTATGGATTTATCTTTAACATATGATTTCAAAATTTAAAAATTTTGAAAACGAATTTTTAAATTTATAGACGAGGATTTTAATTTACTCCCTGAATTAGGACATAATATCCAAAAGAATAAACGGCTTTGCTTTACTCGTTAGAGGATTACCATTTATTGTCAACTACAATTGCGTGCCCACTTCCCCTTTCTTGCTTTACGCTCCAGCTTTCCCACAAACGCATTCGACGACAAAAATTTTTTTTTCTTTCTCGCGCGGCATTTTAAAACAGCAGCGTTATGGCCATTCTTTCTTTATTCCTTTGGTTAGTTGTTCTTTTTAATTCTGGTCCCATTCAAACACTGCTTTATTATGAATAAAAATCCATAAATTTCTTTTAATTATTTTACTCCATAAATTTTTTTACTTTTATTTTATCTCAATATTTGTTATAAGTGAGATCTTAACGTAGAAAAATATTTAGGCACTTTAATAGACAGAACTAATCATGTACATCAACCATGTACTGCTTCAACTTATTTATTTTTTAAAACCTATATTTTCAAAATTATTATTATAATTTCAATCATTTTCTTGTGATAATAATAGTATTATAATTTTATTTTTGAGTATAAAAAAGGGATAGCTGTCAATATTAATATATTTTTTTGTTCATCCAATTAATTCTTCTTTTTAATTTAATACACTAAGAAAGAATTTTTTTCGCCTTATTGTAGGTCTATAAAGAAAATATATAAATTTTTTTATTTAAAAGCTCGAAGCTGGGAAAGCTGAAAGTTGATGGGAATAAAATGAGAGAGATTTGGCACTTAAATCCTAAAAAAGTAACTTAAAGCGTTATAACGCAACTTCTAGCGTTTAAATTTCTTAGCAAATTGGGGATATCTTAGATAAGACTCTAATCAGTATTTCTTCAAAAAATTAGTAAGATCTAAACCGCCAAATTTTTGTAATCTTTACTGAAGTTTATAGCTTAAATAGGCACAAACATCCTAATAAACGCAACTTAAAGCGTTATAACGCAACTTCTAGCGTTTAAATTTCTTAGCAAATTGGGGATATCTTAGAAAAGACTCTAAACAGTATTTCTTCAAAAAATTAGTAAGATCTAAACCGCCAAATTTTTGTAATCTTTACTGAAGTTTATAGCATAAATAGGCACAAACATCCTAATAAACGCAACTTAAAGCGTTATAACGCAACTTCTAGCGTTTAAATTTCTTAGCAAATTGGGGATATCTTAGAAAAGACTCTAAACAGTATTTCTTCAAAAAATTAGTAAGATCTAAACCGCCAAATTTTTGTAATCTTTACTGAAGTTTATAGCTTAAATAGGCACAAACATCCTAATAAACGCAACTTAAAGCGTTATAACGCAACTTCTAGCGTTTAAATTTCTTAGCAAATTGGGGATATCTTAGATAAGACTCTAATCAGTATTTCTTCAAAAAATTAGTAAGATCTAAACCGCCAAATTTTTGTAATCTTTACTGAAGTTTATAGCTTAAATAGGCACAAACATCCTAATAAACGCAACTTAAAGCGTTATAACGCAACTTCTAGCGTTTAAATTTCTTAGCAAATTGGGGATATCTTAGAAAAGACTCTAAACAGTATTTCTTCAAAAAATTAGTAAGATCTAAACCGCCAAATTTTTGTAATCTTTACTGAAGTTTATAGCATAAATAGGCACAAACATCCTAATAAACGCAACTTAAAGCGTTATAACGCAACTTCTAGCGTTTAAATTTCTTAGCAAATTGGGGATATCTTAGAAAAGACTCTAAACAGTATTTCTTCAAAAAATTAGTAAGATCTAAACCGCCAAATTTTTGTAATCTTTTACTGAAGTTTATAGTTTAAATTGGCACAAACATCCTAATAAACGCAACTTAAAGCGTTATAACGCAACTTCTAGCGTTTAAATTTCTTAGCAAATTGGGGATATCTTAGAAAAGACTCTAAACAGTATTTCTTCAAAAAATTAGTAAGATCTAAACCGCCAAATTTTTGTAATCTTTACTGAAGTTTATAGCTTAAATAGGCACAAACATCCTAATAAACGCAACTTAAAGCGTTATAACGCAACTTCTAGCGTTTAAATTTCTTAGCAAATTGGGGATATCTTAGAAAAGACTCTAAACAGTATTTCTTCAAAAAATTAGTAAGATCTAAACCGCCAAATTTTTGTAATCTTTACTGAAGTTTATAGCTTAAATAGGCACAAACATCCTAATAAACGCAACTTAAAGCGTTATAACGCAACTTCTAGCGTTTAAATTTCTTAGCAAATTGGGGATATCTTAGAAAAGACTCTAAACAGTATTTCTTCAAAAAATTAGTAAGATCTAAACCGCCCAAATTTTTGTAATCTTTACTGAAGTTTATAGTTTAAATTGGCACAAACATCCTAATAAACGCAACTTAAAGCGTTATAACGCAACTTCTAGCGTTTAAATTTCTTAGCAAATTGGGGATATCTTAGAAAAGACTCTAAACAGTATTTCTTCAAAAAATTAGTAAGATCTAAATTGCCAAATTTTTGTAATCTTTACTGAAGTTTATAGTTTAAATTGGCACAAACATCCTAATAAACGCAACTTAAAGCGTTATAACGCAACTTCTAGCGTTTAAATTTCTTAGCAAATTGGGGATATCTTAGAAAAGACTCTAAACAGTATTTCTTCAAAAAATTAGTAAGATCTAAATTGCCAAATTTTTGTAATCGTTAATGTATTTTTTTTAATTTTTTTTCTACGTCAAATTTTCCTTACATTAGCTGTAAGGAAAAAAAAAAAACTCTGAATATTTAATATAAAATACCAAAAAGTCTAAAATTTTATAAAGAATATGTAGTAAATTTATGTGTGAACGTTCAGACTAACTTCCTCCATTGTTTAATATTCGTCTGAATATTTAATATAAAATACCAAAAAGTCTAAAATTTTATAAAGAATATGTAGTAAATTTATGTGTGAACATTCAGACTAACTTCCTCCATTGTGTAATATTCGGCTGGAAATATTGGTATTGTCTAGGGATTTTATAAGAAAATAAAATATCCCTCGCAACTTTTTCTTATTTTTAAAGGATTTCTTTTTATTTTCTTTATTTTCTTAAATAAATCAAAAAAATTGTCCAAAAAATTTAATTTATATTTTAATTTCAAGGAAATTAATGTTTAACATTTTAAACAATAGATGATGACGTTAATTAATTTAATTGTTGAATAAAAATAAATATTAAAAATAAATAAATAAAACAACGAAAAATAAAACAACAAAATATCTCAGAACTTTTATTAAAAATATTAATTCACCAATATTTACATTTTGTTTAATTTAAATAATAAAATTAAATATAATAAACTTCCGCTATAAAGTAGAAAAAAATAAATAAAATTTTTACTTCTTCGACAATAAATTTATTTTTTTACTTCACTGCTCTAATTTGCAGCATTTCTATTCTACATTTTTGCTTCACCTATCCAACCTTAAAATGAGCAGCATCGTATCTCCTTCATTTCTGGCATTAATTGTCAATGCCTCTTCTATTTTTGGCTTTAAATCGTTGCTGTCACCTACTCCCTTTAAATGTTCCTCCTTCTTTACTTCGTTGGCACTGCCAATGAATTAATGGCATTCCGCTTTGGCCAACAGGCACACGGCAAAGGTTCGTGGTTATAAAACATAAAAGGATGATTCTAAATAATGTAACTTCCTTAAAATTAAACTCTTGTTTAAGGATCTAATTTAGAGATATATTAAGTAAGATAGAGTACTGTATTAACCTAATGTCATAAGGGAAGCCTTGATCCAAATTAATATTCAATCACTTAACAGAAAGTGTTAATTAAGTCAGATTTTCTTAATTTAATATAGTCAAATAATTATTAATTATTTAAATAATTATTAGATTTAATTATTATACCCCTCATTTAAATAAAAACTATCGTTTCAAATTTATCTGGCTAATAGTAATATTTTTGCGTAATTACCTATTTAATTTTCATGTTTCCTTAGTGATGTTTCATTTAAATTTTTCTCGAAACAAAATGAGACTTTTTATAAATTTTACAATATTGGACACGCATGTCTTTAAATTAATTATTTTATTTATTTTTTTGCTAAATTGTTGCGCAAATATTTTTTCTAAAATTTCCTAGAATTCTACAAAAAATCCAAATTTATTCTTAATATGTAGGACAAAAGATTTCTAATTTTAGATAATTTAGCTAATTTTTAGAATATTTTAGGCATTTTTACAGCTATTTTTAGTTAATTTTTATCATATTTTCTTTAAATAATTTTGCTTTTGAAAATTAAATAATAATATTTTATATTCCAAATTTTCCAAATTTATTTTTTTATTTTTAATTTACTCATTTAAAGCCTTTTAGAAATCAATATAAATAAAAATTCTTTCGGCATTCTGTCGGCACGCATCAAGGCGGCATTCTAAGCTGCGCGAATTTTTCTTTCTTAATTGGATGGTAGACTCTCCCACGGCATTTATGCCTAGTAAAGCGTAAATAGGCGCCTTTTTTCTTTTTTATCTATTTCTTGACAGCCTTTTTGACTGGAAAATTCGATAAATAATTTAGTTTGATTTTATTTTTTTATCAGAATTTTAAAAATAATTATTTAAGGAAATGTCATTATCTTTAAATTATCTCAAATTTTTTAGTAAAAATGCTTAAGCGATGAAAATAATGAATAAAATAATTATAAATGTTTATAATATTAAAATATTGCTATTATTATTGCCTTTATTATTTTTTCCATTTAATTTAATAAATAATAATGCCTCAAGAAAGAATGCCCTTATTTGGAAGTTCTGCAGCTTTACATGTTTCAACTACTGGACATTTTCATAATTCATTAAATTTTGGAACACACCGTAAGAGTGTAATAAATCAGGGGAAATCATAGATTTTTGAGTAGAAAATTGATCAAAGATTTTATTTTTGGGTCGTGGGGGAATGGGGTTGGGATGATGTTCGGGGCTTTAACTTAGGGGCGTTCAGCTGTCAATAAAAATTTTACCCAAATTATTGTTTAAACTATTTATCCTTAATGGAATCTAAAGAATGTTGAAAATCTTAATTACCTCAATAAATCATCAAAAATAAATTTTATTTCTCAATTATTTCCATAAAATTCCTCATTCAAATCCCATGCTTCATTCCTTTCTTGTAATAAATTTTGTTTGAATTTTTCAAAGAAAGGAATTCAAAGAAAATAAAAAATTGTAATCTCAATTTAACATAAATTTATTCGTTTTCTAATTTTAGAAAAAAAATTCTTTTTGTTCTTTACTTCTCGAATTTCAATTAATGTTGCTATCAATTGCTTTCAGTTTTTTACTTCTATTTTGGGAAATTTTAATTTTCCTTTTTTATATTAATTTTAATTAATTATTTATAATTAATAATGTGTTAAAAATCTCATTAAAGATCCCTAATTTATAGATAAGAATCTCGCTTTACCTGATCAAATAAAAATAATTTCTTGAGAAAATAAATACAGTATCCTTTCTAAATGAATGGTCCTCTCTCATTTGTATGAATATTTATTAAAATAAATCATAAATTATTATGAATTTCTATTATTATTTTATCAGAAAAGCTTAACTAATTATTTAAGGGATTATTTAAAATATTTTAAAATTTAAAAAATAGGAAATTTTTTAGAATATCTATGAAAAACGAAAAACAAAAATATTTGTGTTATTATGAATATGTATTAAAATAATATTATTAGCTAATTATTTATGTTCTGTAAAATTGATTTTCCCATGGGATTACTTGATAAATAAAAATATTTTTAGAAAAATAATAAATAAATACAAAGTTTTTTCATAACAAGCATTTTTTCTCACAAGCTCATCCCCGGCTTCACTTGGCACTTTTTTTGCTGGCTTCCTTTTTGATATACTTTTTCTACACTTTATTTTTAATTCCCATATATTCCCCTTTATATCTCTTTCACACTTTTCTCCAAATCCGGTGTGTCAAATTGGGAAGAAAATTAATCTTATATTGGAAAGACGTGTTCACGTGTAATAATAATAATATTTATTTAAAATATTTTTTTCTTTTCCGTCTTAAAAAGGCACAAATCGATTATTAAATTTTTAATTTCCGTCTTTTTCTCGTAATAAAGTACATAAATTTAATTAGTTTGTATTTTTATTATTGACAGACTGTCACTATTAATAAAAAGTCTGTGTCTCTTTCTTTGAATTTCTTTCAATAATATTTGTTTTAAAATTAATTTTAGCTTCTCATTATTTTTATGCTTTTACTTTTAAGTAATGTTACTAGATAAAAATTGTTTTTTCTTTCATTTAAAAAAATAAAGTCAATTCTAGTTAGTAGCGTCACGCAGGTGCCTGGAGAAGTACATATGTTGCTAATAAATGAAATTTCGAATTTTAATTTTTTTAAATATTTTTAGTCTTTCTCCATTCCATATCCGTCTTTTTCCCTTCATTTTCTTATATCTTCCCCATTTATTTAATTAATAAATTTTGGATTATCCTCTCCAAAATTTTCAACTTTTGTGTTTTATTTATATATGCCATTGTGGCCTTCGGCCTCAGCATTGAGGCATTCAAAGCATCATCTACATAATAAAAAGAAAAATAAAGGTGGAATAATTTGGGGACCTCAAATGGCTTAAGGAGGGTTTAAAAAATTTTTAAAAATTAATTTTTAAGGCGGAGCTCACGGACGTGAAACATCCCATTATCAACAAGCGGCTATCTTTGAGTTAGGCGCCATGATTCTTCAAAATATGTTTGGTTAGCTTAATGAAAGATAAATTAAATGATTAGAAATAATAAAATTAAGGTGCTCTCTCATTTCTTCGCTATCAAAAAGTAACGAAATAAATATTTAATTACTAATTAAAACTAATAAAATTTTTGAGGACGATGACCTTGTTGATCGTCTTTCCTATTTTTACACTTCCTCATTTTTAATTATGATGGCTGTTTTAGTTAGTTTTAAACAGGTAATTAATTTAAATTATTTTAAAAATAAATTAAAAATAGTTTGGAGGTCGTCCTCTTGAATGTTGGGTACCTGCTCAATTTACCTCCTCATGGGAGGCTTATACCGAAATGTTCTGTTGGCAAGTATATTTTCATTAAATAATTTCCCAAGAAAACAATCCCCTATTATTTAATAAATTTTTAAATATTTTTAAAATTAAGGTCAGAAAATACTTATTTTGTCCCCGTTGATGAAGACATTCCCGAAGAGATTGCAGAAAGAGATTATCGCAAAATCTCTTATTACCAATGGGTGCCTTTCTTTTTGCTCATCCAAGCCTTTCTATTTTATGGTCCATGTTTAATTTGGAGATTAATGAGTGATAAATCTGGTTATCTTTAAAGGGATAATATTTTAAAAGTTGAAAATTAAGGTATTCGTTTAAACGATATTGTACAAATGGCAACAGAAAAAGAAAATATTGAACCGGAATATAGTTAATCTAATGAATATTTGATTGTTAAAATTTTGTTTTTGAAATTTAAGGGATGAGAACAATTGAATCACTTGCTAGGCATATTGAAGCAGCGTTAAGGTGATATTCATTTAGTTAACATGAGAATTTTAGTGATAATTTTTGTGATTTGATACAAGAATATTTTTAGAAACCTCGTAGACATTCCCTAGATCCTTCCCAAGATCATAAAAAAAATTTATTTTAAAGGTACCAACATACAGCAACATCCCGAACTCAATATACATTACATCGGGTATTCAAATGCTTCAATCTGCGCTATTATGAAAGTTACGTAACTGGAATGTACTTGGTAATTTTAATTTTTTTTTAAAGTTCCAAAGCCTCTAAATTAAAATTTTAAAAAATTTTTTAAAGGCAACAAAGGTCTTTTATGTTGGAAATGTCCTTACAAATTTGTTGCTAATAAATAAATTCCTAGAGACTAATAATTACAGTATTTATGGCCTTGGAGTTCTTTATGATTTACTACTCCTTGGCAAGTCTTGGACCCAATCAGGCATTTAATTTAAATTTTTTAAATATCTAAAATATTTAAAAATGATTTTTTCTAGGCAATTTCCCTCGTGTTACACTGGTAAAATTATTAATAAAATATTTTTAAATATTATTAAATTATTTTCTAGTGTGACTTTGAAGTTAGAGTTTTGGGAAATATTCAGAGACATTCTGTTCAGGCATTTCTAATCTAATTAATCAAAAATAATTTTAAAATAATCTTTAAAGTGTGTATTAGTTATCAATATTTTTAACGAAAAAATATTTATTTTATTGTGGCTTTGGTTTTGTATTCTTTTCTTTATTACTTTATTTGATGGATTATACTGGTTTAGTGTTTCTTTATTTCATAGAGATCGTTTTAGATTTGTTTTGAGGCATTTAGAGGTTAATTTGAAAAAATATTTTGAAATATAATTAATCTATTAAAGCTTACTTCTGATCCAGATAGGCCAGAGCTTTTTAGAAAGGAGAAAAGGAAGCAAGTTGAACACTTTCTGAAGGCTTATTTAAAGGTTTCTATAAAAAGAATGTTGAATTTAATAGGACTTGATCCCTGGGGAAATATAATATTAATACCAAAGACAGGATAAATAACATTGAAATCCTTAACAAAGAAAAATACCTTCTTTTGATTTATGATTGAGATACAGTAATCTCTCAATAAAAAACGAATGGTCCTCTCTGTATTATGATTGTGAATAATATTAGAAATATTATTAAGACTAAAAATACCACACAAATCCTTAAGGAAGAAGAGGGATACAGTAATCTCTCAATAAAAAACGAATGGTCCTCCTTTTCTGTTTGTGAATAATTTAATAAATAGGAGTGACAATGATTTCTGATGTACCTATGTATTTATATATTTTATCAAGGTTGATGGAGTATTGGTGCTAAGAATGATAGCACTCCATGCTGGAGTAATGTATTGTACAGAAATAACAGATGCTTTATGGAAAAGATATCTTTCACAACACCCAGAAAATTTAATTGATGAGGATTCGGTGCTAATAAATTTTGCTCGGTATAAGAGACTTCTAAAATTAAATTTCAAAAATATTTTAAAGTACCCAATCAATTCGAAGACGTATTGGCTGTAGTGCCTCATCTACTTCTCTTGCTCCAAATCACAATGGTTCTTCTGGTGGTAGTGCTGGGCGAAGAGTTATTCAAAGAAATGCCCATGCTCGTCTTTCACGTTTCCTTTCATATCGTCAAGTACCTGCTGCTGTTAGAAATACTCGTGGTGCTGTAGTTTATCGTCCAAATCCTCGAGGTACTGCTCCAAGTAATACAACAACTTCTAGTGGAACAACAGTTGAAAGGGGAAGGATTATTAATAGATGTAATTCTCCATTGTCTCAGAGGCATTAACAGTAAAATATTTAAAATAATTTATAATTAGTTATAGACGAATAGAACAAGAGTCTTCTGTTGATGGAGGATCTGCTCAACAACAAACAGTTGCAGTTTTGTCTCAATCACGGGTTTATGAAGCAATTCCCAGCTCTAATACACAAGTGATTGTCACACCGTCGAGTAGGTGCGATTATTAAATAATTATTAAATAATAAGGATATCCTTATTAAACTAAAATTATATAGACCAAGCTCAAGACAAGACGAGGCGCTCTCTAAATTAAACCGTCCACATCATAGAAGACAATCTTCAACAGAAAGTTCCCCTCAAACTGATAGGCCATTGAGGCATTCTAATATTCACTCTGATGATTTAGACGACAGTTTGTGTAGCTCAGAAAGTCTTTCTCATGAACATTCTTCCAGTAAATTAACTAAAGCTATTGGTGTTGTTAAGGTTAGATCATAAAAAGTATTTTTCCCAATTTTTGGAGGACCTCTCTATTAATTCCCATAAAATTTCCCTTTTATTAGAGCCCTCTGAAAAAGCTACGTTCAGCAATGTTACCATCAAGCTCAGTTAAATCATCAGCTAAAAACAGCACTGCAAGTGATCTACTTCCGAATAGTGATAGATTGAGCCTGACAAGATGCGCAACTTCATTAGCACGTCCAACTGGTAGAGAGTTTAATTATTATCCTCTCTAAATCCCAAAATAAATCTTTAGGCAATTATCAAGAACATTCAACAACTCCATCTACAACAAGTTCAAATCACAACCGAAAAATAAGTTTCAGTTTGTTGGATACTCATGAAGAAGGGAAGGAAACTGTTAATAAAAGTGCTATAGAATTAGCTGCAATAGATATTAATAGAGCAAAAAAGAAAAGCTGATAATTTTTAATTAAATACAAGACCAAGTTTTTATTGTTACTTCCTTGCCTACCCTAAAATTAATTATTTAGTTCACATCTGTTTGTTATCCTTTTTTAATTACTTATAGTTGTTATTAATCAAACTAATCAGTCTACAAGATCCTAGATATAATTTCTGAGTTTTAGATCCAAAGGAAATATTGTAAAACTAGCATTTTGTCGTTATATATATAAATTCCCCAATTATAAATTCTAGGCCCCATATAAAATTTTTAAAAAGATAAATTTCTTAATTTTTCGTATCAATATAGCTTTACATCTTATCTACGATATCCCAGAATTTCAAGAAGATATTCTAATTTTTGTCTGAGTTATGGCCTTTAGAGTCAGGTAACCCTGAAATTAAAATATTCTTCGAATATTAAAAACTTCTAGGCCCTATAAAAAAGTTTTGAATTGATAACTTTTCCTAATTTTTTGTATTAATATAGCTTTCCATCTTATCTACGATATCTCAAAATTTAAAAAAAAATTTTTCCCAATATTCGCATTTTTGGCTGAGTTATGGCCTTTAGAATCAGGTAACTCTAAAATTAAAATGTTACTCTAATATTAAAAACTTCTAGGCCCATAAAAAAGTTTTGAATTGATAACTTTTCCTAATTTTTTGTATTAATATAGCTTTACATCTTATCTACGATATCTCAAAATTAAAAAAAAAATTTTTCCCACTATTCGCATTTTTGGCTGAGTTATGACCTTTAGAATCAGGTAACCCTAAGATTAAAATGTTCCTCTAATATTAATAATTTCTAGGCCCTGTAAAAATGTTTTGAATTGATATCATTTCGTAATTTTTTGTAACAATATAGAATTACATCTTAACTACGATAACCCAGAATTTCAAGCAGATATTCGTAGATTTGGCTGAGTTATGGCCTTTAGAGTCAGGTAACCCTGAAATTAAAATGTTCTTCGGTTATTAAAGACTTCTAGGCCCATAAAAAAGTTTTGAATTGATAACTTTTCCTAATTTTTTGTATTAATATAGCTTTACATCTTATCTACGATATCTCAAAATTTAAAAAAAAATTTTTCCCACTATTCGCATTTTTGGCTGAGTTATGACCTTTAGAATCAGGTAACCCTAAGATTAAAATGTTCCTCTAATATTAATAATTTCTAGGCCCTGTAAAAATGTTTTGAATTGATATCTCTTCCTAATTTTTTGTAACAATATGGCTTTCCATCTTATCTACGTTATCTCAAAATTTCAAGCAGATATTCGTAGATTTGGCTGTGTTATGGCCTTTAGAGTCAGGTAACCCTGAAATTAAAATGTTCTTCGGTTATTAAAGACTTCTAGGCCCATAAAAAAGTTTTGAATTGATAACTTTTCCTAATTTTTTGTATTAATATAGCTTTCCATCTTATCTACGATATCTCAAAATTTAAAAAAAAATTTTTCCCAATATTCGCATTTTTGGCTGAGTTATGGCCTTTAGAATCAGGGAACTCTAAAATTAAAATGTTACTCTAATATTAAAAACTTCTAGGCCCATAAAAATGTTTTGAATTGATATCATTTCGTAATTTTTTGTAACAATATAGAATTACATCTTAACTACGATAACCCAGAATTTCAAGAAGATATTCGTATTTTTGGCTGAGTTATGGCCTTTAGTGTCAGGCAACCCTGAAATAAAAATATTCTTCTAATATTAAAACTTCTAGGCCCTATAAAAATGTTTTGAATAAATATCTTTTCCTAATTTTTTGTATTAATATAGCTTTCCATCTTATCTACGATATCTCAAAATTTAAAAAAAAATTTTTCCCAATATTCGCATTTTTGGCTGAGTTATGGCCTTTAGAGTATGATGACTCTGAAACCTTAAATCGGCAAATATCAAAGTCGTTTAATTTGTACTTTGGAAAGGAAAAAATTATTTTATGTCTAAAATAGTACAAAAGAGGCCTACCAATCGAGTCCAAATAGTTTTTTAAAAAAATTTTGAATTTTAAAATTGGCGAAATAGTGTGGTTAGAGAAACTGTTATTTGTGGAGAATTGCAAATTATAAAGCAACGTAAAACTTTCTTAAATATCGCAGAGATGTAACAAACGATACATCATTCGACTCGTCTCGTCGAGCTCTATCCAACGATACCAAATTTGGATTTATTGGATTAGTTTAAATTTTGCCTATTTAATAATAGCTACTGTATTTTTGATTTTTCAAATTTCAAAATTTTTTTTTAAAACTACTCAGACTCGATTGGCGGTACTCTATTGTCCCACTTTATTCCAAAATATCGTTTATTTCTTTTAAAAATGCCAAATTACACGACTTTCAACTTTTTCTATTTTACCAAGTTTAGTTTAAGGATAACATGAATCTAAAGGTTATATCTCTTCCAAAAATGCGGAAACCTACCTCAAAATTTTGGGATATTGTAGATTAGACACTAATCCATCTTTGAAGAAAAAATAAAGAAATTCTATCGTCTCAAAGCATTTTTATAGATCCTAGAAGTATAACAGGAGAAAATTTCTAATACACCAGACTCTAAAGGTTATATCTCTTCCAAACATGCGGAAACCTCCCTCAAAATTTTGGGATATTGTAGATTAGACTCTAATCCATCTTTGAAGAAAAAATAAAGAAATTCTATCGTCTCAAAGCATTTTTATAGATCCTAGAAGTATAACAGGAGAAAATTTCTAATACACCAGACTCTAAAGGTTATATCTCTTCCAAACATGCGGAAACCTCCCTCAAAATTTTGGGATATTGTAGATTAGACTCTAATCCATCTTTGAAGAAAAAATAAAGAAATTCTATCGTCTCAAAGCATTTTTATAGATCCTAGAAGTATAACAGGAGAAAATTTCTAATACACCAGACTCTAACGTCAATATCTTGAAAATTCCTCCTACGATTTTATTGTAAATTTGGGATACTGTAGCTAAGACATCTATTAATCTATAGACAAAAAACTAGGAAATTTCACTTTCAAATTTTTGATTTATAGGGGTTTGAAATTTTTATTAGGCTAAAATAGTTAAAAATTTCGAGGTAAACAGACTCTAACGTCAATATCTTGAAAATTCCTCCTACGATTTTATTGTAAATTTGGGATACTGTAGCTAAGACATCCATTAATCTATAGACAAAAAACTAGGAAATTTCACTTTCAAATTTTTGATTTATAGGGGGTTTGAAATTTTTATTAGGCTAAAATAGTTAAAAATTTCGAGGTAAACAGACTCTAACGTCAATATCTTGAAAATTCCTCCTACGATTTTATTGTAAATTTGGGATACTGTAGCTAAGACATCCATTAATCTATAGACAAAAAAACTAGGAAATTTCACTTTCAAATTTTTGATTTATAG
>ABLG01000175.1:0-82697 GCA_000172435.1 Meloidogyne hapla | reverse complement strand
TGTCTTTTATAAAGGAAGTGGCTTGTAAAGGGAGGGGGTTATAAGGGGTCGTCTTTTATAAAGGAAGTGGCTTATAAAGGGAGGGGGTTATAAGGGGTGTCTGTTAAATAGGTATCACAAAATAAAGCATTTTGTCATTTATAGGGAATTGTAGGTATTTTGTTGTTTATACGGAATTGGAAATTTGTCGTGAAGAAATAATACATTTTGTCGGTTATAGTTAATTGGAGCATTTTGTCGTTTATAAAGTAATTGACAAAATCCTTTGCAAGTTTTCAGAAATAGTCAAAAACATATCCAGCGAGAAATTTAAAATCTTATTTCAAAGATATATGGATGTATTATATCTCATATGAATAGGCAATGTTCGAAGTTCAATTTTAACCACTTATTATCGACTATACTACTTGTCACATTTGAGTGCAATTTTGCGCTGTTTGCATAAACCAGTTTGTAGTTTCCTCGCCCTTTGTCAAATTATGCTGGAATTATAGTTTAATGCTATGTATAAATGTAAATTAAAATTAGGTATTTATTTATACACTAAACATTTTTTTCCTATATCTCAATAAATATTATATACTCCTTTTTAAACTTGTTCGTTGTCTGTTCCATTTAATTGAAGGTCGAAGAGCTTGCACGGTCAGGGCCATCAAAAAAGAGTAATATATAATTTTCTTCCATCGCGGTTTTCTATCTTTTATTAACATTCACTTTCAGCATTAGTAATTGATCTGCATCTTTATTTATTCACGCCTTATCCCTTACTTCCACCCGAAATATTTCTTATTAGTACAAACGATTTTCACTTCTAAAAATAAACACTTTCTAATTGCGTGGTGAATCCTTTATTTCACGCCAAATCTTTCAATTTGATCATGTTATTATACTTTAATGTTATTTTACTTTAATAAGAAACGTGTCTTCCAAGTCCTTGGAAGTTATTTTTCTAACCACATTTACAATCCGTTCATTAAATACATCTCTCAGTTCACAATAAAAAAATGCTGAATAATAATTTTATTCATTTTATTTCATTATTCTCACTTCTTGCAATTTTAAAAAGGTAAGAGGATTTATTTTAGATTGCTCTTTATTTTTTAACTTATTCAGTTTATAACCCGCGATATTACTTTATTAAAAAATTTAGATAATTATTTTTAATGAAGAATATAAAATTTGACAGCTGTTCTGCTATTCCACGAAGAGGATTGGAGCCTTGGTCTGTAATATTATGCAAATTTCGAGATTTGGCAACATACGAGCCTAGAACAAGAAATTGGTTCATTCGATGGTTTAATGGTAATAATGAGCCCGGTTAGTTAATATAAGTCACATAATTTACTAATTTTATTATACTATGCAAAGACAATTATCAATTACATGTTTTAAATTGTTTTAAATAGAATTATTAGTTTAAACCCAATTTAAATAATCTAGCAAATTAAGATACAATTGAACAGTACTTTTTGAATGTTTCTAATGGTTTATACTCAATTGGCGGGAGTAATGTAAATGGGTAAAAATAAAATTTTTAAATTATTATCATACATATTTAGTTGGTTCACTCTTCCGAAAACACAAAGAGAAATTCTGCGTATGATCAGCAAGTCAAGACGTGACAGAATAAATCCACCACTTCTTGGTTCGGACTCCAGTTTCAAGGTGAATTTTAAAATTCTGGAATATATGAGATTTTAATAATATTCCGTTAAATATTCGACAGTATTTTGACGTAATTAAAGACCTTTGTTTCGCTGAGGCAGTCAAAAATGGATCTATATTACATCGGCAAAGGATAACGATTGTAAATGGTTTGTCTTGTTTTATATGTCGAATGTGTTCTTAGAAATTTCATTAAGTTTAGCAATAAAATTTTAAATTTAATTAAGTCAAGAATCGTGAATCGCTTATTAGGTTCTTGATTAATTTGAATTGAAAATACTAGAACATATCAATGCATTTAAAATTCAAGCTGGAACAGCTGCTGTATTTGATAAAAAGAACGGTGTGTTGCTTACACCTCAACTTTTATTCTCCTCTGTGCTTACTCATGAAATGGTATGAAAAATTTAAGATAACACATCTGTTAAACTAGCAATTTAAATTTTAATCAAATATTCAGGTTCACTCTTTTTTCATTGGTCATTCCTACAGTGACAGGAAAATTCGCGTAATCTTATACATATTACAATTTATATTTGTGATCACATAAAATTTTGAAGATATTTCCTTATGCTTCAAATGGTGAATACGACGATAGATATGATCTAATGAGTACTGCTAATGCTTACATGGTTTTTTTTCCAACAGGATATATTACAATTTTAATTACTATACTTGAAGTATCAATCCAATTTTGGAATGAGCGGACCAGGGCTTAATGGTCCACACTTGGACTATCTAGGATGGATTCCAATGGATAGAATGCTCTACTTTGGAAGGTTTTATATGATTAGTGTTTAATTAAGAATTAGTTTTTTGTCATTTTTATCTACATATTTTAGAAAAGATGTATAATTTCAGGGAAAGTGGAAGAAATTATACTCTTCGTCTTTCATCAATTAGCGTACCGCACAATCAGTTAAATTAACCTAAATTTGAAAAAAATATAATTTAGCGAATTTTAAAGAACGCAGGGCTGGCTTCTTGTTCTTCTCCCATATGACCGTGATGACCCTAACAATTACTACACAATTGAACTCAGAACACCTCATAATGTTGATCGAGCAATTGGACAGGCAAATTATAGTAATTTATAGCTTTTCATACAGAATTTAGCCTTCTATTTTGATCCATCGTGTACAGAAGAATGGTATAAGTTACTATTCAACACTTTTAAGACAAGCGGAATTTTATGAACTGACAGATGAAGGAACTGAATGGGTGAGTGATAATAAATATTTATATGCTTTAAACATATAGAACTTTCAATATACAGACATAGTTAACTTATAATTAATGATATATCTTTATATTTAAAAAGATTTGTGTATTTATTATAATTCTAATTATAATTAAAATCTTTCAAAAAGGTGACCTTTTTGGAATCGATGTCTTCTTCAGCTTCAGATAAAACGATCAAACAAAATAGTTCAGCGATAAATTTCCAATTTATTCGCGTTTCCCTAAAGAAAGTTTATGAATGTTTGTTTACATATATCTTAATTTAATATTTTATGAATTTGTAAATATCTAGTTGATGCTGATATTCACATTATCTCCACTTTCAATCCGGTAAAATTAAGTTTATTTTATGCTGAAATCTTTTAAATTTAATTTTGCTATTATGCTTTAATGATTATGAAAATCTCTAATTCATTTTAACGCAAGATAGACGGAATGCCATTTTGGTGAACAGGAGTTCTATTCGTCTAGAATGTCACACCCATTCGGACTGCACCACATTTGTTTGATGAGCAACAACAATAATTCCGCCGCAGCGCAATTGAATAATAATGAACTTATTACAGAAAGGTGAAAAATATTTTCCACTTATATATTTACAGAGCTTAAATTAAAAGTTTTGTTTAAGAAAAAAACGTGATGAACAGAAAAGCATGGTGCGAGTGCTCAATGATGGAGAGTTAAAGAGACAATTTGCACGCCAACATTTTTTTTCAAATCGAAAGACATTTGGTGCAAATTCTTGTCGGAAAGGTCTTGTCTGGCGTGGACTTGACCCCTACGACTATATATGTGTTACTGAGCAACGGTAAAATAATGTCCATAATAAAATTTTTTATTATTATCAAAACTTTAACAGTCAAAGATTGGCCCAACGAGAAGATTCACTCCAAGAAAGCCGCATTTTTTATAATGGACATTTAATAAGATGCATTGAACCATTTTTGCCGAGACGCGCCTTCCCCGGTGATGAAATTTGTGTTTCGGTTGAAGAGAAATTCAACGTCTTTAGAGAGAACTCACAGGCATGAAAAATTACATATTTAGTTAAGGTAGTATTTAGGCATACAGCACGTTGCTTCATGTTAACTTTTTCAATGGGGTTGATACAATCGGACCTTAATCATCAATGGTTGGAAATAAATATAAATGTACATATGATAAGACATATTTCATGATAATATTAAAATTATTTCATTTTTTATCAATTACGGGTAATTCTTGTTTATTCTAAAAAATTCGCTTTTCTTTTATTAATTTTTTTAAAATATTTGTTAAAGTAAATCTTTTCTTTTGTTTGAAAAATATTGCTTATAGTAGAGAGAAAAAAGCGTCTGGGACAGCCTTCTGGAAATCTTGCCGTTTTTATTTTATTTTTCTTTATTCTTTTATTATTTTTTTCTATAAATATTATCTATTATGTTTACAGTATCTACATTATTAGTCTCATCAATTCTTTTACAATTATTTAATTATAAAATACTGCAGATTTATAAGTATTTGGAACCAATGATTTTCTGAACATTTTAAATTGATTCATTGTCAACTCTTTTTCTACCAGCTTTATATTTCTTAATTTAATTATTTAGGAAAACTTACATTAATTCCTCTTACATTATTCTTATTTAATTTAAATAGTATTTCTTGCAATTTATTAATTTTAGTCTAGTAATATATAAATAAAAGGCGAAATGCGTTGTTTGGATTGGAAGAGCATTCCGAGATTAATTTAAGAGTATCTCTGGAATATTTTCGCTATTTTAATTATGCAAGCGAACGTGGAAATAATTGTAAATAAAACAAATTAAATAGAAATACTACATGAATGTCTTATTATTTACAATGAATGCTTTCGATTTATACTTAGTGTTTAACATAAGAGTAAAATTGCGGTTGAGTTTTAAAATTTTCTCCAAACAATAGTTATTTTGAAAGTATAATAAATTTTATGAGTGAATTGAATTAATAAAACTCGTCAATTTGAATATTTTATTATGATTATTAGAATAAAACAAGGAAATATATATATTATTTATTTAAATCTATGGGCGTAAACAATTTAAAAGAGGATTTGAAAATCATATTAGAAAACGGAAGTGAAATTATTCTCGCTATTTTCCAATATTTATTGTTAGTCTTTCATACATAAGAGGACCGCAAGCGCACTTTAAAGTGCAGTCAACTCAGCCAAGTAGTCTGATGTAGTACTTAATATTTATCTTAAAACATTTTTATTATTTATTCCTCTAATAATGTTTACAAACTTTTAAATTTTGAATGTAATAGTAAAATTTCCTGTAATTAGTTGTATTATAGATGGCACTCATATACAGAAATTATTTAAAAAACATGCATGAGAGCAATTTCCTTATGATATTATACTACTTTTCTGAATAGTTTTTTACTTTGTTATCTTTAGAATTATTGATGCCTTCACATAAGACGAAAAGATCTCGAACTAAATTTTCTTTAAGCTTAGTCCCTTAGGAAAATTTTCTTTATTCGTTGGTCCATGCAATTTGAAATATTGTTTCCTTAAAATGTTACAATAGTGTTCACTTTTGATGAATATTAATATTTCATCTCAAATTTTTTTCATTTTCCAAATTTTAATTTTCTTTTTGCCTAAAATAATTTTTATATAATTTACATGAGACAAATATATAAATTTTTTCAATTTTTATTCTCCCAATTGCTAAAACTCATTTCCTTTACGCCTTACAATACTTTAAATTTAACTCCTTTTCGTCAATTCTCCAAGTTGACGACCTTGGTATTCATTTGGGAATTTTCTAACTTCTTTTTCCATATGCACAAAAAGAAATGCTTCAATAAAATTTGAAAAATTTAATTTATTGAAAGTCTTATATACATACTATTTTATTACATATTAGTCTTAATTTCAAATTGTATCACTAATTATGAACTTAATACTTACCTATTTAATGATTTGCATAATGTTCTTAATAATTTTTACAAATAACATTATTCAAAAGTAATATGTATTTGTAAAAATCTTTCAGTTGCACTTGAATCTTTATGATAATAATTCCCTCTAGTTTATTTTAAAAATATAATCAAATTATCAATAAAATTTTATATTACTTAATTTATATTTTTATGCTATATTTATGCTCTTCAAAATTTTGAATCCATAATGCTTTTCATAAAATAAATGAAAAATGCATGCAAAATTACATGTAAGCGCATTTAAATTTATTTCAATCCGTCGGTATATTTTAGCATCCCTACTTCAATTCGCAAACATAATTGTTTTACATTTTAGAACTTTAGTCATAAATTTTTAACATATCTGAAAATTTTTTACTTATATTCTATAATTGATTTATAATGGATGTTCTGCATATTTGTGGTATATTATTACATAATTATTAAAAATTATCACACAAAAATTAAAACATATAATATCATATAAAAAGTTTTTTTCCATTTAGAAGCAGATCCTGAACTTTTCGATAGAAATTCCACAACCCAGTTAGCGGTCATTCAATCGCTTTCGAAAATCGCTGGAATTTATAATTTATTTGTTCACCCATTCCTTTGTCTTTTGATATGCCCACTTGGTGTACTAGCAAATTTTGTTCATATCTTGGCGAGAAAAATTCTTATTACTATTATCTTAAATTTATTATTTAAGGTGCTAACTAGAAGGAAAATGCGAAGATGTGCTATCAATAATTGTTTGATAGGAATTGCTGTATGTGATGTATTCACAATGACCAGTTACTTTATTTATATAGTCCGTTTTGAAATATGGACTAGAATTAGTGGCATTAAAACAATCAGGTTGAATTTTCCTAATCTAGAATAAATAATAAAAACATTATCAGTCATTTTTGGGCTACTTATCTTCATTTTCACGCTACTAGTTCAATTTGCTTGCATACAATCGCCTTATATATGTGTGTTACAATGGCACTAATTCGATGGCGTGTAATGAGCCAGCCATTTTCAAAAGTTGTTGTTCAGCCAATAATATCGTGGTAAACTTAAAATAAATCTACTAAAATTACCTATTAGCTAAGATAATTGTTTGTAAAACCCAGTAATTCGTAAAAAAAGAACCATTCTTTAAATTAACATCAAAATTTTAGGAAAATTTTCGGCTTAACGACAGTTGTTGTTTCTGCATTTTGTATCCCTACATATCTAGTCCATGATGTTATAAGTTTCGGTGCAAATTTTTTTAGTGTTGACATATCTGAATTGGCACGTTCCAATAATTGCCGCTATTTTAAATTAAATCTTTTCATTATTGGCATCGTTTTAAAGGTAAAATTGGTGTTGGAACTAGCACCAAAAGTTATTGAAATTTAATATAAATTATAAGGCAATACCTTGCTTCCTTCTTCTTTGGTTCACTCTTGCTTTAATGAGGCGTTTACGTGAAAACAATGCCAAACGTGCACTTCTGTTAAAAGGCCACAACAAAAAATTATTGAATTATGACCGGACCACCTTTACGCTCATTGTTGTTTTGGGAGTTTTCCTTGTAAAATAATTTTACAATTAATCGTTTTATCTTAAAATTAATTTTAAATATTAGTTGACTGAACTTCCTCAAGGAGTTTTGACTATTCTGAATGGAGTATTCACTAATGACGTACATACCGTTTTTTATATGAATCTTGCCAATATATTGGACTTACTTTCATTAATCAATTGTTATGTTGGATTTATTGCTTATTGTTTTTTATGTACCAAGTACCAGCAAACATTCATAATGATGATTATAACATGGTTAGAATTGCTTATTTATCTTTATTTTCTTATTTATTCATAGAAATACATTTTTTATAATTCTATACAAATTTCTCAGCTCAATTTTTTACTTACCTAAGTATTAAAATTTTAGTATTGGAACTTCGTTTAATTGCTTTGGTAGAAATATTGTAATCAGCAACCAAGAGCGTCGGAACCGCTCTTCTCGCAAACGGTCAACTCATAGAAGATGTTTTGTTGGAACCAGCACCAATAAAACTCGCTACAATTGTGAAAATGACAACAAACTACCACAATTTCTAACAAGTGTTGCCGAAATTGAACAACAACAAACTCGAATTTATAATGATGATAACAGTAGTGCAACAAACATTGGAAGCAGTGATTATTCATTGTCAAGTTATTCATCTTTTTCCGAATGTGACCAAATCGCTTTATCTCCTTCAAAGAAACAGCATATTTTAGTACAAAGTCCTATCGAGAGATTCGATAGTAGATTGGATATTTGTTTATAAAACAAATAAATTCTTACATTTAATAAATTATCAAGACTATTAAAATATATGATGTTTTCTAATTTTATATACTAATAATAAATACATATCCATTATAATATCTTTCCAAGATTTATTATTTTACAATATTAAATTTACAATTAAAAGCAACAGATTTTACTTAAATAATTAAGCTTTAACTTTCATTTTCTTCATTTCTTTCTTCCATAAGGATTTGGATAGTCTGGCATCGGATTAGATTGGTTTGCAACCTCTGTTTGATTTATATAGACCTCACTCTCATTGTACATTAATTCGTTTTGTCTTTTCAGACGGGATTTGAATAATTTTTCCGTTTCTTGATAATTGTTGTTAAAGTAATTACATGTTATCAATTGAATAAAATGTCCATAGAATAATAATATAATGAAATTTGATGGATATAATATTGGAATCCTCATGTTTTTCTCTAGTTAATTTTAAAATTATGCTAATTAATAGCTAACAATTGATCAATTTTAAAAGATTGATCAATGCCTTAAAGTCAATAAATTCTCGCTTAGCTAGTAGAATTTATTATAATTAAAAAATTTTATGGATTGGAATATTGAGAATGATTTTTTTCGACTTAATTTACATCAATAACATCTGAATAAATATTAATTTATTTCGGTTACATGCTATCCGCAGTTTGCCAAAAATCCATACCTTCAGGTTGAACAATTAATACATACATATTACTAATATCGTTAAAATATTTTTCAAATTTCTTAATTCTAAACTGTAAATTTTTTATGAAAATTATTATTATAAATTATTATTATCATAAATTATTATTTTATAAATTATTATTACATATTTATATTGTAGTTTAATTATTTTATTTATATTCAATCTATCATTTTCGAACTGGTTGCACAATTTAGCAAAATAGTTAATCAAAATAGTTAATTTAACCTTGATTTCTCTCATTTCTTTAAAAAAAATTGTCTTTTTATTTTATAATCTTATTATTTGTTTTTACTAAATTATGATTAAGAGATTGATGAATAAATATTTTTATCCAAACCTCATTCAATCTCTATTTGTTTTTGGAATACTTAATCTTTTTATTAAATACTCAACCACTGATTTAACCAACAACAAATATGGTTGTATTAATTGTAACAGATTTTGTTCTTGGCCCCACTCGTAGTATTAACATTTAAACATTTTTCTATATGTATTTTTTGGAATAAATGTAGTCTCTTTGCATCTGGTTTTGTTCCGACACCTAGTACATTTATTGGGTTCAGTCGGAAGCCAACTTGGAGCAGTTTCGGTTAATTTTAATAATTACCTAACAATAGTCGTAAAAGAAACTATGTATAATTTTAGGATGTCGATGCGTCTTGCCGGGTTGTTTAGTGACATTTGACTGTGAATGATTTGGGCGTAAGTATAAATATAGTTGTATTAATTGTAACAGATTTTGTTTTTATTCAACAATTTAGAATCTGTAACTCATTCAAATTACTCATTTACTAAACTCATTTACTGTTACTCATTACTAAATTAGTTCACCATATTAAACTATATCAAAAGTAAAATAGAAAGTATGAAATAATTTTATAATTTAACATTTTTAAATTATAATTTCTCGATAAATATAAACAAAAGTTAACAAAGCCAATATCATTTAAACCACCCACATTTTCTTATATATACTTGTTTTATTTACGTAAGTATTTAGTTTAACATTTCTTAAGAACTATATATTTTGCTTTATCCGCAAAGAAAGAAGTGCAATCTAATACGCTTTTTGAAGAAGTTCCCACCGACCGCCACCGTCGAGAGGTCGCCATATTTGGCCGGCAGTAAAAAATAATTGAATTTTGATTGATTCTTTACTTGTCCTAAACCTAAAGATTCCTGCTATGAGAAAGATTTATATATGTATTGTCCAAATCTCTTCTCTGATTTCAAACAGAAAAACTTTATTTTATTTATTTCTTATTTAGTATGCAAATATACTTTAATAATTATTTCTAAAAATATCTAACAATTTTTATTTGAAAAATGATTAAAAATGGGGCTAAATGGTCTCTAAGGTCGAAAACAAAATCATCTTCAACTGTGCCAGCTGTAAGTCCAGTAATTAAGCAAAAAACAAAGAAAGGTCAACGCAAAGGTGCTCGATCACGGTAACTATGTATAATCAAGGAAAAATCATAATATTAAAACTATTTTAAAATAATCGTACTATTTTAAAGTAATCATATTTTAAAGTAATCATACATTGGCAAATTCAATGCCAGCTGTACATATTCGAACACAGGCAAGTATATAAATAATATTCTTATAAATTAAATATATATAAATATTAATTATTTAATGCAGGACATGTTGAGTCCACTAGAACGTCAGTTTTTAGATGCCGCTGAAAAAGGCAATCGACCTACACTTGAATCCTGCTTGCAACAGGCTTCTTTATTAATTTGAATTGGATTTAATAAATAATAATTAATTAATTGATCATATATACAGTATTCATCCAAGAATAATCATTTGAATGATTTTTTAATCGATAGCCATTTCAGCGAAGCAGAATTCCCTTAAACATAAATGCCATTGACGCAATGGGCAGAACAGCTATTGAAATCGCAGTGGACAATGAAAATCTTGAGATAGTCCAACTTTTACTGATGCAGGTAACTTAATATTGGGGTAAAATATAGTACATAATACATATATTGCCATAATTATAAATAAATATTACTGTAATTTTGTTATCTTAAATTAAATTAAAAATAGCCTGATGTACGCATCGGAAATGCTCTCCTTGTAAGTTTTAATGGTATTCAAGTTAACTGCTCTAATTTATCAGTGTTCGATTCGAGAAGGAGTTTATGAGCTTGCCGAAGCACTCATTAATCATCCTTCAATAACTAGTCAGGCTTTATTCCTTTAGTAAATACATAAGCAAATATTAAAAAGTTTCAGAGGAAATGCTTGGAGAAGGTTGGGCTAAATATTTGGATCCGTCTGAAACTGCTACCTCTGAGTATTCAAGGTGAATGTGAATAGTTAAAATATATAGAAAATAATTTTAACGAGTTTCTTTCTATCATATACTCAATACACATATTTTAATTACAGTGACATCTCGCCGGTTATTCTAGCTGCCCATTTGAATCAGTTTGAAATATTACAAATGCTCTTGCGTAAAGACGCAATTATCGAGAAACCGCACAAACATTATTGGTATAGTATTATCATATAGGGAATATATCATTTTAATATGATAAAGCTTTATAAAGCTTTCATTTTAATATGATAAAGCTTTATGTCATTTATTTTGATTTTTGTCAGTTCTTGTGAAGTTTGCGAGGAGGAAAGAATAAGTGATGGATTGCATCGATCATTAAAAAGAATAAATACATATCGGGCGTTGGCTAGCCCAGCTTGGATTTCTTTGACGAGCTCTGATCCGGTACTTTCAGCTTTCAAACTTAGCAGAGAATTACAAAAGCGTGCCAAAGTCGAAGATGAATTCAAGGTTGATTAATTATTACATTATATCTTCTGGAGATAATCCTATTTTTTATTTGATTTTTATGTTAATAAAATAGTCGAGAATTTATACAAATAGTCTTTATTTAGGACCAATATCTACAATTATACGGTATCATTATACAATTTATGAATAAAGTTTTGCAAAAAGAGCAATGCAAGCATTATGCCGTTGATTTGTTAAATCAATGTCGTAGTACAGAAGAAGTTATGGCTGTGCTAAATAAGGAGGACAATTTCTGCAATGAAGAGGTATAATAATGTTTTTAATTAAGCATTGAACATTTTAATTAAAAATTTTATTAAGTAGTTAATACTTAATTTTCTCAATAATTTTATTTATGAACATAATTGTTAGTGAATTTAATAATTTAATATTGTCTAATAAAGGTTGACTTGAGTTCTGCTAAATGTTCTCTTGCTCGTTTGAAGCTCGCAATTAAATATGAACAGAAAACGGTCTAAAACTATTAGGATAAAAGTAACAAGATTAAATTTCTTCAGTTTGTAGCACATCCACACTGTCAGCAATTACTAACATCAATATGGTACAAAATAATTTAATATTTATAATTATGAATTATTAGCACAAAATATGTATAACTAATGAGAATTTATAGATCTAAATTTGAAAAATTATATGATTAACATTTAATTTATCAGGTATGAAGGATTTCCTTTGAAGCAGCATAGGTCATCATTTTTTGGAACACTTATTATTTGCCTTCTTCTTGTTATAAGTTGGCCATTACTTGCAATTTGTTATATTTTGTTGCCAAAATCTCGAATTGGCGAAATTGTCTCATTTAATAATAATATTTAATTTTAACTTTAATATTTTAAGATGCGTTCACCATTCATGAAATTCCTTTATTACAGGCCAATTTTTTAATAATTTATTGATGTATAGTCTAAATTTTAGCATTTCGTTTGGTTGTTTTCTTACATTACTTACACTGGTTTTAAATTAATTAACTTTCATTTTTTTAAATAAAAATTCATAATAAGGTTACATTCGAGGCATATAGAACACAAACCGGTGAAATAAAGGGGGGCGGATTAACGCGGGTAAAAATCAATTACGTTTACAAATAGTGACTTGTATTAAGGCAGCTGATCGTGGTCCTCCACCTACTGCAATCGAATGGCTAGTATTTATTTGGATTATTGGCATGCTCTGGTCTGAAATGAAACAGCTTTGGCAAGAGCGTTTGAATAAATATGTGCATCAGGTTGATAGATATATTTAAATTATAATGGAATTAAAATTCTAAATCTTCAATATAAAACTAATTTATCAAGTGGTGGAATTGGTTGGATTTTGCAATGCTTTGCCTATATCTTTGTACTATTTCAATACGGCTCTCCGCATATTTAATTTACGTTGTATGGAATATTAATGAGGATTCAACACCACGACATCTGATACGCACACATTGGGGTAGTTATATAGGCTATTAAAATAATATATTTTATATTGAAATAATTCAAATAGATGCTTATGAGCCTATGCTTGTAAGTGAAGCACTCTTCGCTGTTGGAAATGTATTTAGGTCGTATGTTGAAAAATAAGCTTGTGTTAATTTGATGTTCTAGTTTTGCCCGTGTTTATTACCTTTTTCAAACTAACCCATATCTTGGACCATTGCAAATCTCATTAGGCTGCATGCTTGTTGATGTTGCCAAATTTTGCATAATTTTCATACTTATTATCTCGTCCTTTTCCATCGGTATAGTAATAATAGTAATTAACAGTTAAACAATTAATAAATTAGGCTTAGCACAACTTTACTGGTAAAGTATTCTATGTTTAAAAGTATCGTTTTCTGAAGGTATTATGATGCAAACACTCCTGTTTGTATTAAAGCAGGCCATTGTAAAACAATGCCTAATGCATTTTCCTCAATTGCTAATTCATATATGACTCTACTTTGGTCGTTATTCTCAATAACAAAAGTGGAAGACACAGATGTATTAGATTTAAAACTATTAATATTTGAATATCTTATTTTTAAAAGTTTTTTAATGTTCATGTTAAAATTTAAGGTTCTTGAAGCACACCATTTTACCGTATGGGTTGGTCAAGGGTATTTAACTTTGATAAATAAATTTTAATAAGCTTGAACTAAATTTTAAATTATTATTTTTTTTCATTTATAAGACTTTTCATCCTTTATCACATGGCATCAATCATTGTTTTGCTAAACATGTTAATTGCTATGATGTCTCACTCTTTTGAACGGATAAATGTATTTTAAATATAGATAAGCCTTGGAGAAACTATTTAACTTTATATTCATAAAATTACATTTTTAATATGAAAAATTAAATTTAAAATTAGGATCATGCCGATCTAGAATGGAAATTTCATCGTAGTAAAGTAGGTTTCGATATTTCCTAGTTTTATTTCGAATTTCAAGTTAATACAATTAAATTTTAGCTCTGGATAGCCCACTTTGATGAAGGTTTAACTAATCTTGTCTTAAATTTTTTCATTCAGGTTCAACATTATCTCCTCCTTTCAACATAATCATAACACCAAAAGCTTGTGCCAAAGCTGCGCGGGCAATTGTAAAATAATCCTTAATTTTAGATATATTTTATAATTTTTAATTTTATATATATAATTTTATAATAGTATATAATTTTTAATGATTAATTACAAATATGATTAAATTTATTAAAGTAATAATTAGGTAAACACCGTACGCTGGTGCTTTGGACAATATCATTACGACCCCAAGGATGAAAATAGAGCCACAATCCGGGTTTTATAGATTAACATCAATTTTAAATAGATAATTTAGCGCCCAGGTTATAGCCGAAAGTCACATTGTACCATTGCCGTAGAAACGAATGCTTTGAAGAAACCTGTTACTTATACAGAAATTATCCAACGACTCGTTTCTAGATTCATTCATGAACAGGTTTACTTGACATCTATATGAAAACTTTGTATTAATACAAATATTAAAATGTGTTTGAAGCATTAAATAATATCCTTATAGAAATTGATTATTTACAGAAGAAGACAATGAAAATGGATGGTGTGAATGAGGATGAACTGAAAGAGATAAAGCAGGACATATCAAGTTTACGTTTTGAACTACGCGATGGTATTAATATGCCCATTACATATCAAAAATAAGATTGTAAATTTTAGACCGCCGTAAAGAGATAGTTCGTTCATCTTCGCATATTGACGCTGTCAAGCGTGAAATCATGAGAAGTTAGTTGGGTAGTTCATATCCTCCTCAGTTATTGAGTCTAAAGAGACGCTGATAAGGGGTTTACATGAGCAGTTACTTTTGTTGAAATAATTTGAAAATTTAATAAAAATCCAAATTATATTTTGCTTAAAGGCATGAGTACTTCGACACGGGCACGTGTTTCTATGCCAAGAAGACATTTTTCCTCATTTAAAGAAAGAGGAGTTGCAGAGATAGAATCTGAGGATTCTGATGATATCGAGATAAGGTTAATTAATTTTTTATTTACATATTTCCGTCAAAAATTGATTGATTGAATAGAGATAATTTTATCCTTAAATTTGATGTTTAGACTTCTAAGAACATTCTTTCCACAGAAACCACATCGATTCTCTATCCACATTTGGGACTGGCGCTACACTTTCACCTACATTTTCTACTGCCTGCGCACAACTCTTGCCGCCAGCTATAGCTATAAGAGATGTATCAGATGGAAAAATTGAAGAAAATTATATTAGCGAAAATTTTAATTATGCTGAAAGTCAAAAACTTCAAAAACAAATAAGTGGTGGTGCTTTTGAATTTTTTGTCGGTGAGACAGGAAGTCTTCGCTATAGGAGTCGTGCAGGAGCCTGTCAACGAGATTCTATTCGGTATGAATATAAAGGATTTTTAGCATCGAAAAATTACTATCTAATAATCATTATATTATATATCTGCATACAAATATTCCAGTTCGGATTCAGCTATGAACAAGCGGAAATCTGCAATTACAAAGAAATGCATACCATTGCATTGTATGATCTATTTCTAATAATTCAGAATAATTTTGATATTTTAGCTGATAAAGATAACACCGATTCTATTAATATCTCTATGGAAGTAATACACCGTTTGCGAGAGAGCATCAATGATCAACTAGATCATCTTGTGGACGAGATTGAGAATAAACGCGAAGCTTTCAACATGCATAGTGATCGAATTAGCTTGGAGGAATATTGTGAGAATGAAATTGAGCGGGGTCGTGATAATGAGAAAAATAAGAGACCTGATTATGAAGTAAAAACACGAGAATTAGCTAGCGGAAAACAAAAATCATCAACCAAGAGTTCACCATCACGTGTTTCTTTTGCAGGTTCATTATCTACTTTCAAAAAGAGCGAGGACTGTTGATGATTATTTTAAACAAATCACTATATGACTATGAAACTTGACAATACATTAAAATATCTAAAATCTTAAGTCCATGTTACGATGATTTTATCACCATAATTGAACATAACGGAAATTCTATTATTTTAAAATATAAATTTTATCAAATCTTTCTTTAAACTTATTAGTCACTTCTGAATTCAAAAACCGTTCTTTTTTGTCTGTCAATTGTTGATGCGCTAGGTTCGTCTTCATCAGCGTCCATTAATCTTTGTTAATTTAATAAAATTAATGAAATAATTATTTAAATATTAATCGTTTAGTCCCAAAAATCCATCCTTAGTCCATAAATGACTTGATATAATTTTTTGCATGTAAAATATAACGTAATATTCTTAATAATTTATTTAAAATAATTTTAAATATATGTATGCCTTGATATGCACCTTAAATTTGATTCTGAATGTGTAAGTGAACGAGTTCCACTAGAGCGATAAAAGACTGGCGGTGCATCTTTTTCACTAAATTGACATAGCCTTGAGTGTTGATCACTTCTGTTATGATTGGTGTTAATAGATGTAAAAGTGGATAGTTGGACACTGCTTTGACTTTCGCGCACAGAAACAGCTGCAACTGTCGACTTCTTAGGAATTGGCATGCGATGATGAATCGTTAGCTGGTTTATCTTTGAGTAATTAGACGATATGGAATCAACTCTCTCCCTTTCAAGGGTAGAATATTTCGCTGATTTGAAGCTTCCATCGTTCAAAGCTGTTGTCGCTGTAACCGCAGAACTTATAGCTCTAGTATTCTTTCTCCGACTTCGGCTTTCAACTTCCTCGAATAAAATTTATATTGAACATAACAAAATGTATTAAACAACCTCTGGAATAAGGGATAACTCAACAACCCTTCTTGCGGCCATAGCCGTAGTTAGTGCAACACGATTAAACTAAAACAAAAGGATAATAATATTATATAATACTGATATGTATAAGCATTAGAAATTTTATATAAACAATTACCTTTTGCCTTTTAGATAATCCAAAAAGTGACTTAAATATCAAGCGGTATTTAGAACTAAATATTAGGTAAACAAGAATAGATGTAGAAGAATTCAAAGTAATCAAGACGTTTGAAATCTAACGTAAGCATGATATTTAATAAGCTATTTATCATTTCCAAACCTCAACTGAACATTCGAACCATTTGAGCTGATTCAAATCCTCTTCTAATTCAGCATAAATAGTCGAATCATACCTGTGATGATTAGTTGTCATATTTTGGTTGAAACTCGTTAACTCATTTACGGGTTGCTCCACTAAATTCGGCGCCTAAATAAATATTGTTTTCCTTTAACATAATGTAAAAATCTTAGATATTAAAATAAGCAAACTACGACTGATAAGATGTTTTTGCTATCATCACCAGCAAAAAGCATAATTGACTCGATGATGGAATTAAGAAAAGCAAGGCCATTGCAAAGAAGAAAAAGTGCGACTATTGCTAAAAGCATCATTGTGATTGAGCGATCACGAGTTGAGTTAGAGAATTTTGGCTTAAATAGCTCTGATGAGGGTTTCAGCATACTGTTGAATCTCGTATTATAATATTAAATTTTAAAATATTCAACCTTGAGTAGCTTATCTTGCTGATTGTCTTGAAAACTTCAGAATGTCTAAAAAGTAACATTTTGTTTCGTTTAGATAAGATAAGACCGTGATTTTCGTAGTAAGTGCAACTGCCTAACAATATTTCTGAAATTTCAAATTTATAAAGAAAATAGCTAAGTAACAGAAAACAATATAAAATTAACATACTCATTACTTGACTGTCTCGTCGTAGAATAGCTCCTTTGCCTCATTTGACTACTAAAACGTAGTGCTTGAACCTTTATAAATTAATAAGTAAATGTGATAAGCAAAAATATGCTACTTACCATTTTCCAATTAACTGTAATCAAAACTCCAAATGGGACTATAAACATTAGAAGGGTGTATGCAATGCATTTCTTAATCAAAATGTAGTTCATGTTGTGAAATGTAGCAAGCTGGATTTGCCTTAAATATTATTAAATATGTAGAAATATGTAAGTAAAATAACCGAGAAATTTGATTAAATCGAGAAGATAAACAGGGCACCACACCAAGTTCAAGCCATGTAGGGATGTTAATGACAAAACTGAAGAGAATCGATCCAGCTATGGCACCTTCAACTGGTTTCATAGAAACCCATCTTTTTGCCTAAATTACTGCATAAATTCGTCTAATATTTTATGAACCTTTTGTTTATAAATATTATTATCATTACAATATTTTATCATTATAAATATTGTCCATTAGATTATTTTTAACTCAGTTTCTCATTGTTAACACAAGTTAATTCTTAATTAGCTTGTTTAGTTAATTAATAATTAAAAACAAGCTTAATTAAAACAAGCTTAATTAGCTTGTTTTAGTTATTTTAATTACAATTGTAAGGAGTTAACAAAATTTAATAGTAATTAATAATTTCTATAGACCTTGAATGGATGACAAACTCCAAGAAAACGATGAAAACTAACGAGAACTGTCAGATAAACGCCTTAATAAAAATATAATAAAGAATTTCATTTTTCTAACTTTATCTTTTAATTTAATTTATTTTAACCGCTAGTTTGGGCAGTCAACGCAAGTGGATATGAGTAACGTATGATATAAGGGAAAAAGTCATTCCAGAAAAAGGAATCAGTTTCAACAACAGCTACTGGAAGTACAAGAAAGAAAAAATTGCACAACAAAAGGAGAAGATCTACAGAAAGTATTAATTGTTAGTGAAATCGGATATGAAATTCATCTTATTTTAAACATGAACTGTAATTACAAAAGTGAGTATATTTGGAAATGTATTATGTTCATACCTGATATGGACAAGACGAGTAGGAAATGATTTACAAGCTGTTGTCGCATTTCCATGTCCATAAAAACGACAATGTTCATCAAATTAGAGAGGATCCCGAACAGACTTAAATCATTAAATTGACCATATTTAATTGTTAAAATTGGGTAACCAATTTAATTATTAATTAGATTAAATATAAATGATATAGGGATATATTTCAAGCATTGGACCTAATTGGAGCATTAGCATAAAAGCGATAGCCACGCTGATCAGCAGAGTAAACGTCTTCCGGGCAAAGCGACAAATTTGTTGAAGTTGTTACTATTGTTCCTTTCATTACTACCAGTGACTTCCATCTCGTTTTTCGAAAGAATTATAAAATTAATTATACATGTAGAAAATTCTGTTGACAGAACTCAATTAAGTAAAGGGAAAGTTCATGGTTTGAATTTAATGAATAATTTAAACTGAACTGGAATTTAGAATTAAAAAGTAATTATTTGAAACGTAAAAAGGTACATCATCGCTTTATTAGGGAATAACCGAAGGAAACTTCTAAAATACTTCTGATACATACTTAGTTTTTAAACAGGGGTTTAATTAAGTTCAAGAAATTAAGCTTACTCGGTCTAAAATTTATGTAAGAAAGCGTGAGAAGCGTGGCGTTGTAAAGCGTGACACTTTACAAGAGTAGAAGAAAAAGCGGAAGAGGGCATGTAATGGTGAAAAGAAGCATTTTAATCTTAGCTTTAAAATTAAAAATGAAATTAATACACTGTTGATGTTAAAAATATCGAGATTATATATTAAGTATTTCTTTTTCTTTTAAATATTAATATTCCGGAATTTATGTAGCTGCAACTGGCAGAAAAACATTACATGAGGTACGTTCAAATTCATTATTATGTTAAATGATATAATTAATTATCAACAATTCAAGATATTTTTTATTGCACTGAAAATGACAGAAAGTGAAACTAAACTAAAGGATAATGGTTTTGGATAAGAGAATGCAATTACCATTAAATTTCACTTATCTCATGAATCAATTTTGCATATTTCAAAATACGAGTTGAAAAAATACGAGTCAACTTGTTAAATACGAGTTGAATTTATATAATTTTTAAAATATAAATATTGCCTAACAACATGAAGGATTAGTTCTTATAATACTAAAGTGAGTGCGCATATTTGACTCAATATACTCTTTTATATTCTTAGTTCCCCTCTCACTCTAGCAAATCCGGCAGCCATATAGGCAAAAATATTAGTTATAGGCAAAAATATTAGTTATTTCTTCAGTCAGTCTTAATACAATCTTTCCTTGTTGGATTTATAATCCGAAATTTTTACATTATTCTATCTGTAATAAACAATGTTTTCTTTTCATAATACAAATAAATGGGATCCGGAGGTAAAAACAAATTAAAAAAGAAGCACTAAACTCTCATTTTATTAATAAATAGTATTTTGGTAAGTTCAAAATTTGGCAAGTGAATTAGAAGGGTAAATACGTGATTATGCTGTAAATTTACAGAGATCGGATATATCGTAATTTGTCAGGCACTGAAAATTGAGTAGATTTTTATCTCAAACACAAGTCTCTGATTTGCGACTAATTCGTCCACCCATAGCAATATCAGACTATATTTATGATTTAAATTAAGATAGTTTAAAACAGGGTTGCAGCAAGCTAAGAAGTGATCATACAAGAGTCTTGTTTTGTAAATTTTATTTCTTTTTTTGAAAGGGCAGCAACCCTGATTCAAAAATAATATTATGTAATAAATACCGGATAGCTCCTATCACGACTTAATTCCGGCATTGAATCAGCGACAGCACGACCAAATTCCATATCTGTTTGCTTCATATTATATGGAGCAGCAATTCTTGGTCTGGTCGATGGAGGTGCTTGTTGCACAAATACAGGATGTTCGAATTCCATAGATCTTTTCAGATAATGAATTCAATAATAAAATGTACATATAATTGCAACGTACCTCCCCATATTTGTTATGTTAGTCTTAGATGAATTTTGCAATGAATATCGCTCACGATCCAATGTAACTCCCTTTTGCGTAAAGGCAAAACTAAATATTTGATTAACATGAAGTAAATATTTATAATCTTATTATGCTTTTCAAAATTTAAATACTATGTGGCCAACATGGCAATTAAAAAGGCAATAAAATGAAAGAAACAGGCAGCCATCTGCAGAAAAAAGGCTAAACCAACTCTTTGCTGAAAATTGTTAATAAAGTTGAAAAAGTGAGAATAATTTTAAGTTCATAAAATTTCTAAATTATACATATGTAAGTAATAATGATTATAAACCTCATAGGTGCCAACAATACCCTTAATGAAACGATTGTCTGCTCTATGGGAAAAAAAGAAAAAAACGCCTTCGGCAACGGATGAAAGAAATGCTGAAAATAATATCCCAAAATAATTTTAAAAGATATTATATTTACTAGTTAACAAGGTTGTAGCTGTAAATAACAATGAAAGAGATGCATAACAACAGCCACAAGCACCAAGACAAATTGAGAAGAACGAAGTGATCAAGGCAAGTGCCTAGAAATTTTTATTAAGAATTAAAAGAATGTTAAGCTTATTCCCCTAATTATTATATGAAAGTGATAAACACACAAGCATTATCAATGTAGATGTATGCCACCCATAGAATTTATGTCGGTTTACTTCACCAACCGGTGAATTATCATCCTCTAGATCAAAAGTACCGGAATACCTTTAAGGTTAATTTGCTATAATTCAACTTTAAAAAATATACTTGTCATAATCAAATTTGTAGACACAATGCAAAGGTTCATTCATGGTAGCATATCTAATTACAGAAATTTATACGCAAACAATGAATATTAAAGAAATGATTGTTAAAATATAAAACCTCCTAAGTAGAACTCCTCCACCGTCGCGAGTATGTCTTATGCAGTCAAGCCAGAGGCCATGCTCATGAATTGAGTTATACTCTTGCAAATTTACTACCTAGATAAATAAGATGATAATGTAAATAAGCGGTTACGGATTTTATAAGTATTCACATACTTGCCATGATGGAGTCAGAATTGCTGCGATAGAAAGTCCCATTCCTATCAATGTAAAAATTGAAGAGCAGAAAATAACTGCTTTTCGCACAGTCTCTGCCATTTAATTTGCTATTACAAGTAAAATTGATAAAAATATAAAGATTAAAATTATTCAAATGTATTAGTATAAAATTGTAGCGCTCAAATTTAGTATTAAATATATCCTGTCATTCCTTTCTAATATTCAAGGACGTTTAGCATGAGAAATCATTGAAGGAATCTTTTCGATAACTGAATGAAAATAAGGTAAAAGAATGCAGCGTTTGCTGTGCCGCTGTGCGTTTCTTTAAAACCCATTAAATTTACCTCGCCAACCAGCTATTTCCAGCCGAAGGTAACAACGATGGATGAAAATGAATTGCCTCCAATTCTAAGCGCATTGATCGAAAAGAGTTAAGAGGAAATGAATTGAAAAGTGTATGTGACAACAAACAGGCTAACACTGTAGGATTAAAAATATCGGGGGATTCGCATGAGCCAGATTTTAATTCCTTCTCCCCTTTAAATAAATTAAATTTTATGTTTTTACTAGGCTTTCACTAAGACCAAATCTTACTTTTAAATCAAACTTAACAAATGAAAAACTTTATTTTTCTATTTTTTATAGGTTTTCATTTTATATTCATCGGCAGCATGGTTACAACCGAAGGAGTAGGGCGCAAGTTGGCAGAGGAAACGGAGAAATGGAGCATTCCATTCCTTACTGCAATAACAATAACAATTCCTCTAAATGCATGTGTGTGACAGCCGCAAGCTCTCCTACATTTTCCACTATAGCGCCAACGGGCAAAGATCAATAAATTTTTGAGTTGTAACGAAGAATTTTACAACCAAATACTACACATATACTCCCTATACTAAAGCAAAAAATATTTCCTTATAAATTGGTAGTTAAATTTTGCATAAAGGAGGGATAAATTTCAATGTTTTAAACGAGACATTATGAACAAAATAAATAATTAAACAAAATTATAATTAATCACTGGATTATTCATTTTTTAATAGATTTATGTATATAAATGAAAAATATATTATTAAAAATGTGTAGAGTTTAAATCACTTCTTCTTTTGAATTACTAATTCCATTATTTTTTAATAAAGTTTCAGCCATGCATTGCACAATTTGTAACCATTTAAGTTTTGTGAATTGAAGTCTATATTCTGGTAATTCTGTGAGTTTATGTATATCCTCAATGGTGCGACAATCATATGCTAATTTCTAATAATTTCATAAAATATAAATATGTATTAGATAATAAACTAGCCTGAAAATTCTGATCATTTTTGACTAGTTGCCGCCACCTCAACATTTCTTGTTCAGTCAATTTTCTTGTACCATAACCTGAAATAATCTAATTAAATGTAATATTCTTAATAAGTAATTAATTTACAAATTAATTAAACAAACCACGAATTTTATTGACACAACCAGTCAATGTTTCTTTGTATTTTTCATCAAAATTTTGTTGTTTTGATGGAATAGAATATTCGCCTACAAAATTTTAATATTTTCTCCTACATTGAAAAAGAAATATTCAAATTACTTTTAAATTCTGTTTTTCTCATAGGAATTATCTCGTTTGGCATCATATTTTTCAATTTCATCTCAGCTGAACGATAAATTTCCGTAATTGAACGACAAGCTGCCGCAGCATTTAAATCAGCTCTATTTTCACTAAATAATATTATCTTTCTGATATCACTAAGCTTACTAAAGTACGATGGAAAAATTATTATAATGTACATATTATTTAATTTCATATTGATAAATAGACTTACTCTATTTTTTGCATTTCGGCATGTTTTTCATCAAAATTTAAATTATTATTGCTATATTTGTCATTTGCAGTATTTATGGTCAAAACTACAAAAATAAACTTTACCTCTATAAATTATTTACCCCCTCTCGAAATTGTTCCTTCTGTTATACATCCACTACTGAAAATTGAAGATGATGAAGAAATTTGCTGCTGTTTTTTCCTTAGAAGGACTGTCGTCTGATTTTGTAATTTCCTTAGAGATCCAAAGTCAAGACGATCGAAATGCCTTCAAAATAAAATTAGATATTATTTATTATATATTTGATACTGATCTGTGATGCCAAATGCAGTTGATTTGTTTTTGTTAGCTGGTTGATTCCTCCAGTCGTGCGAGTGCTCCACACAATATTCCTCGCTTGCTAAATTATTGTTTATAAATAGAATCTTATTAAAACCAGGTGATAAGGATACTGAAGAAGAATTATTCTCCAAAGCTGGCGATGTGTGTCGAGAATGTATATGATTGAAACGCGAGTGATTTTGATCGAGTTGGTTTTTTGATATACGATTTTGCTTGAACCAGTAGAGAATTGCCAGTAAAACACACCCAAGAAAGAAAAATCCAAAAAGAACTATCTATTTAAAAGAATAAACCAGAATTTGTGATACAACTATTGTAATATTAAAATGTTATTTTAATACATATTTGTGCATTGTAAATAAAATACAAAATATATTATACCATGCCAAGAACAATATTCGAGGGAATTGAACTTCGACGCTTCTCCCATATATTGTTCGAATCAAAATCGTTTTCCTTGTTGAAAATTGTAACTGGATTCTTAATAAATTAAGCAAAGAATATTTTCGGAACTCGAATTTTTTCACCTTTTCTGGATTAGTCTTTTGTATCAAATTGTTATTAATATTACTTTCAATATCTGTCTTAAATCGCGCTTCATTATCTGTAGCCGGAATATTACTAGATCAAATTATTAAATTTTGTTATTATAATTATTAATAATTTAAAATATTTAAGAACTATAATTGTTATTATACATATTATCATTGATCATTACAATGAAAGAAATGGTGAAGGAATTTGGAAGATCCCCGTTGATGGATTTGATTTCTGATTTTGTACTATTTCCGATGGCAAAAGCAATGGAAGAGTTAATTGTTTATCAAAGCTTGAATCCGATTCGTGTCTTGTTGATTGTCTTAATAGTTTCACAATTTTTAGATATGTACATAATTCATTTAATTACTTTATATTTTGGTTATTTCCAACTGAGTTTTCACTTAATGCGGTTGGTATTTTTGCTGTTGGCCTTGCAGTGGAACTTCGTTGTGGTAATCTAAATTCATTTATCTCTGGTAGTCCATAAATACATTTCTTAAATGATACAAAATTTAAATCAAAATTTATTAAAAATTACGCACAAATTCGTAATTGAGATCCTCTGAAAGTATGAGACCTGGAAAGCTGTATGAAAATAATAGAAAGTTATGTTATTTCAAATTAATGACTATATTTTTTGGGATCCGAATTATAAAATAGGATCTTAAAGTATGGGATTTATGTTAGCAGAAAAATCTTACTTTGATTTAATAATTACCTTGCTATGCGTAGAGTATTCTCATATACACCTATATATAATAATTCAGGATTTATTATTAATCAGAAATAAAAGACCTGCAGAAATCAAAAGACCTGCAGAATTTATTATTAATCAGAAATAAAAGACCTGCAGAAATCATTTTTGTAGCGCAAGGATCATTAGGCAAAATAATTTGCACAACATAACGCATTTCTCCGTTCCCCTTTAACCTGCAATCAGTGCTCATTGTATTGCCAACCTTAAATGCTTAATAAATATAAGAGAACACAACTAAATTTAAAAAATCAAACAATTATCCATTCGTGAAATTGACCATCTGGGAACATTTTCTCGTTGAAATGAATATTAAGGGTAATCATTTTTGGACCACACTCCGTCGTTACTAAAATTTATTTTAAAAAATTTAGAAAAATCAACTTGCTTTTGACTTTATTTTCTGCTAATTCCGAAGCTATTTGCTGTGCAATTGCTGTATGTTTTACCCTATTAATCATGTTTAGGTGATGATTATCATGGTTAAATAAAAGTATAAGCAAGATATAAAATAATTCATAATTTTTTAAAAACATTTCTAAGATTATTAAAACTAAATATTTATTTAAAAATATTATTGTTTATAGTTTAAAATTTGAAAATTAGAAAATGTTTTGCAAATTTAGGAGTACAAATTAATTTTTTAAAATAATATTTATTAAAAAGCAGATTATGTTTAAACAGGAAATATCACTAATATTTTAAAAAGTAAATAATGCGTGACAAATAAAGCTTCTGAACCGAATTTTAAAAGGGTTTGACATTAATATTTTCATAATTATTAGTTTAATATTGGATTATATCGAATGCGGAAATAATATGAACCTATATCCAACAAACACAAAACATATGTATTCATTCATATTTCCGAATATTGAGCTTTCCCAATTGTTATCGTGCATCCTTTTCACCCGATTCATTCTTTCTCCTCCAAAATAATAATCCACACAAAAAATCTACCCACTACAGCCAACGTCCCTGAATGAATCCAAATATCCCCTAACACAACTACCTGACGCCAATCGAAAAGCGCACAATGCAATTTTGCCCATCATTATCCAAGGAATGTACTTACTTATTAAACCAAGGAGCTTACTTATTAAAATATGTATGTATAAGACAAAAATGTTTTGGTATACGTGATTTAAGATAATATTATTCTTATTTAGTTTTTAAAAATACGTGATCCTTTAAAGGATTTATGAATTAAAAATTAAAAATGAATCAATCAAAAATTACGTATAATAATAAATTGACAATTTTTAGAAATAATTAGAGATTTTACAGTAAGAATCATCTTATATTCTAATTAATATCCAGCAGGGTATGTGGCTGTCTTTCGGCGAAAATCACTTAAAATTAGTTTAGAAAATATTGAAAAAGATAATTAAAATAAAAAATAATTGAAAATACTCTTCAATGATCTTTATTTTATTAAAGACCTGTTCCCGTGAATGAATCCATCGTCCATTACTATTAGAGCTTGTACAACACTGGCTTGCTTTTCGATTGCTAAATGGATAAAAACTTGTATTCATATGTAAGTAAAATTAATAAAAATATTAAAAAATTTAATTATAACAATCCAAGAGTTAGAATGCATTTTATGTATACATACATGTCATATTCTGATGTCGTGTTTTCACCAAGTTTTTTATTATTTGCTAAAAAATTAACCAAATATAAGTATTTTCATTGAAAATACAAACTTGAGGTACAGTTTTTTCAAATTCTCTAAAATATAGGAATTAGGCATAATAAATAAATTTTCACGAACGTGACATGAGGTAAAAATTGATTATGAAAACGAGGAGCATCAACAGAATCCTTTACAGTCTAAAAACAGAAATACAAGACGGTTTATTTTTAAGTAATTCTCATCAAAGACCTGATTAAAGAGAAGCGCGCGAATGACAGTCTGAAATATGTTTTGTTATCCGTGATAATTATCTCTGACTTAAACACAAATAACTAGAAAGTTAATATTCAATGCTTGCCTGTGCAATAGCCGATATTATCCTAGAAAATATTATCAAATATAAAATATTTATTTAAATTTATACACCTTGATCCTCCTGAAGCGCCTATAGCCATTTTAACCTGTTTTTAATAACAGATTTTCTTGTTTTAAAACTAAATTAAAATCAAACCTTTCCACTATTTTTATTATAAATTATCTATAATTATTATGTTAATGGAACAATATTTAAAATAAATTTAATCGTTACTGTAGGGCTCATTGAAGACATTGGTCGTTTTTTGGGTAATATAAAATTCTCTGGCGATGGTGCAAATCCAAAGGCATTGGTTAAATTTGGGGAGCTAGAAATTTTAAAAATGTAGGATTTATTTTATTAAAAATAATCTAGTGTAAAGGAAAGAATTTCAACCTGAAATCGTCCATTGAGTCATTCCATATTATTCCTTAAATTATTCATTATTGTTTAAAATCACAAATAAATTTTGCCAAGAGTTGGTGACATTCTCTTTGATCCCAATCTTAATTATTGACATCTTTTATTTTATTATAGAATAGTTTTTTAATATAATTTAGTCTTTATTATTTTATTTAAAAAATTTTATCTAACAATTGATTAATCGAGCTAGTTGCCGAAACAGCATTCCCTTCGTGATCAATTGCTACAACATGTGAAGTTCCTAAATTTCGATCATGCAACAAAAAAAGTGAATATTCACCATGATCAGGTACATGGCCAGTCAAATCTAGTGAATAGTATTTCAAAGGTTGAGCTTCATTCGGAACAAGCGATGATATCCACTTAGCAAAAGAACTTAAGTGTTAAATTAATTATTAAATTTTATTAAAATATTCCCTCTAATATTTTTAGCTGACATATGGATTAAGACATTAATGTCCTTTTATGCCATAGGGAATACATACTAAAAAATTATTTACTGTTTGGTCATATTACGGCTGATTTGCCTTGCGTTTTTTACAAATGCTGCATCACCTGATGTGAATTTAAATATTAATCTAATTTAAAATGTAAATGATTGCATTAAATGCATGAATAAATCTGATCAAAATCATTTTATTTTAAAAGCTAGTTACCCAATTTTGTTCGCTGAGCATAAGCAAACTTCTGAATTTCAATGAGCCGATGGTAAATAAGGGGATCATCCAAGTGTGCCTCTTCATTACGATAAAATTCTGAAAAATGTTGAATAAAATTCAAAATTTCCATATTTTACAAACGGGCCATAATGCCGATGATAGATTGAGTGATGGCAAATGATGATGGAGGTGGTGGGCCACACATAACCAATTCATCCGAGAGCAACTCACTCTCCAAAGGAGCTTCATGTAAAATTGAACTAAATTTATTTAAATTGGGCATAATTAACAAAAATTGTCATAAACTCGTATTGCTCAAAGTCTTCAACAGTAATAAATCCTCCATTATCCCTGATTTCAGCTGCCAATGTTTGCGCAATCCCACCTTTAAATATCAGATAATACTTATAATTATCATATGATAATACTTATAAGAATTATCTTGTTTTCAAGACATAATTCAAAACGAATTTTGAAAATTTACCTTTGTAAAACAATTCAACAGGATTTTGTGAATTTGACAACTCAACCATCTTTTAATTTATTAACATAAAAGTAAGTATAGAGATAATCTTATTTATTAACCAATTCTGCTAAACGTTCCCTCTTCATCATATCACCTTCTTCATAGACTCGACCCGTTTTCTTGTCGACGAAAACACGACTAAATTTAAGTACCTAATTATATAAAATTAACTTCCAGATGTGAGATGAATACTACATATAATATTAAAGTATTTTTATAAAATTATTAATCAAGCAGCTGACCGCATGTCTTCATCTTCATTTATGTCGCTCTCTTTCTGCTGCAAAACCATTGCCAAGTTAGATGAGACCGGAAATCCCTCTCTTGCCAATTTTATAGCCGGTTCGAATATCCTCTTCCATGAAATACGACTTGAACCAAATTTAGTAAAAGCAGTCCAATACCCGTGTAACTCTCCTGGAACAGCAATCGAACTGTGGATAATATTAGAGCACTTGCTACATTATTTTTATTACCGATATCCAATGACAGATTCTCTAGGATCGCGCTGATACATTACAGAATTTGACTTGATGGGTGCTACTTCCCGAGCGTCGATTGTTTGACAACGCTTAAAATAAGACCATACAAGCTTTAACTTTTAAAATTAATTCATTATTACTTGAGTGCTTGTATTGTAAATTGTCATAAAAAATCCGCCTCCAAGACCTGAGGATTGAGGATTTATGACACCAATACAGAGAAAGCTTGCTGAAATATTTTATATTTTCAAGCTAAGTTTACATTATTACCTATCATAGCATCAACAGCATTTCCACCTTCCATCATTATATCTCTAAATTTTATGGAATTATCTTCCAAAATTAATTAACTATACATATTCTCTTAAATTTAAATAGAGTCTAACCTTCCAATTTCACTGCAAAGACCTATATATTTATATAAAAATTTAAGTAAGAAATTATGCAAATACCATGATCTGTAGCTACAGCGGCACGTCTATATTGAGCCTGAATAAATTATAAGTTTTAAAGTATGAAATTATTATTATTTTATTTTATTCATAATAATGATTATCAAACATGAAGACTGCCAGACGGAGGAGGCCATTTCAATGGTTGAGGCACTGAGTTACTACTACTATTTCTTCTGTTTTTCCGTTGCTTTGATACTTCTATTCCATCAACTGATAGAGGTCCAGCATCTCCATCAGTGATTATATTTTCCAATTCCGAAGCATTGGGTGATGTGTCATTGGAATTTTCCAGTGTTATATTTTCCTGGAATTAAAAATCTTTGTTGATTATACTAATCTAGAAATCAAAAATCCATTAAAGATAAAAATTATTTTGCCTCATTTTTTAATTGACTAGTTATATCTGCTGAAAATGAAGGATCGTTGTCCGGCTTAGTAGATGGTAAAGATGAATTATCATGCCTGAATTTCGTTTGATCATCTTCATTGAATTTTAGACTCAATTTTAATACTAATACAACAGTGGCAATCATAAATATAACGCATAAAATGCTGATTATAATGGCGAACCATTTAAACCAGCTTAATTAATTTTAAATTCTTTTTAAAATTTAAATAAAGAAATAAAATTAAAATATTACTTATTGCTTTGCTCCCGTTTTTCCATTTGGAAGGCACTCGGAGAACCATTATCTCTCGAGGAGTACTCACTTCTCACACGTGACATAAATAGTGAAAAAACGGGCAAAATAAAGCTGAAAAATTATGGGCCAATTAAATTATTTAATCGTTTAAATCAAGAATAAGCAAGTAGATATGTATATAAATAAATATAATAGTTAATTAAATTATATTATAAATTATAAAATCAATTAGACAGATTTCATTCAAATTTTTTAACAAAGTTGCAATGATTTCTTTTAATGACAGTCTCCCGCTGCTCATCAATTCATATTTGCAGCTCTCTCTTTTCTCACTCTCGACTATTAAAACCTCAATTAAAAACGTTCATTCGATTTTAAAAAATATAAAAAAATACGTTTGTGTAAACGAGAGAAATAAAAAGGTGCCCACAATCTCCATGTAGGCAATAAATATAAATAAATACGCTCTCACATTTTCAGTAATTTAATGGTTATTTCTTTTTAAATTTATGTGCAGGAAATCACTAATTTTTGTTCAATGCTCTTTTTATTTCAACCTTTTCAAGATAAAAATAAAATGTATTTTCTAGCGTTCTGTTTAAAAATTATATTAAATTGTAGTTGTGGTAGGGAGGTAAAGGATAAGGAACGGATTCCATATCGATAAAAGCAAGAATCCAAAATAGAAAAATCACAATTCACTTTACTACATTATAACAATATTTAATAAATATGGATATAAATATTATTTATATCCAATCCCTTTTACCTATTTTACTAAAAGATAATTGCCAGAACTTGCTTTAACAGTCTATAAATTCGATGCGACTGAAATTTATAATGGAGAAATAATTGTTTGATTTTAGAAAAATACTTATATTTTGAAAATATGAAAATGGAAGAATTTGAATATTTAATTATCAACTAAAGGATCGAATATATTTTTATAGAGTATTATTTAAAATAAGGAGGATAATTTGAAGAGGATTTGTGTTATTTTTTCTTTTAAAAAAGAATTTAATATTTTTAAAAGCATTAAATACAACAGCCATCAGTTAATTAATATATATATTATTAAAAATGGCAAAAAAAATATATTTATGAATTGAATGATTAAGTAACGATTTTTTTTCTTTTTAGAATCCATCTTACAAGAATATATCTTTCAAGAATATATCATTTATTTTCATTTGATTTTATTAGTTTTGGATTTAAATTTAAAAGATTTATTTTTTATATATTATTTCTATTTTCCAGGACATATATTCGAGAATATAAAATAAGGTAAGACGTAAACAAACACAAAATAATTTACAAACACAAATAATTTACAATATAAAGGTTTAAATTGTGCGCGAGAATGCAATTTAAGTTTCATTTGATTTGCTGCGAAATATTATATTTATTAACAGCCGAACATTTATTTTAAGTTTAAAAAATTGTGAATGAATTTTTTGAACTATTTAATGAAGAGTTGTGGTTTAATACTTAAAATATTCAATAATATATGTAAATAAAGGTTGCTAATTTTTATTACTAATAATGTTTAATAACTTTATTTCATCAAAGATATTTGTTCTTAAAAGAATAATAATGTCAACAATGGAAAAATAATGCGATAATTTATTACAAAATTTTGTATTGTTATTTTGATATTAAATATATTTACTTCTAATAATATGTGTTAGTATAAAATAAGGTAAGACGTAAACAAACACAAAATAATTAAAAATACGAGTCGAACGATGTATCGCTTGTTACATCTAAAAAAGAAAAATGTTTTTGAAGTTTAACGCAAATTCGCTAAAACAGAAGATTACCCCCAAAATTTTCAGCCGGAATATGTTGGATTCGGGTTGTTAGATCCGGATGAATGATACCTCATTCGATTCCTTATCATTAACTGTGCAACATATCAAAAAATGGGCAATTTTATCGTGCCGTTTTTAAGATATTGGATATTGATCAATGAAAATATGATTTTTGGAGAAATAGTCAAATTTTAAACAGAAGCAATTGATACAATTTTGGTCTCGTTGGATAGAGCTCGACGAGAGGAGTCGAACGAGGTATAATTCGTTACCTTACCCTAATTTTTAAAAAAGAAAAATGATTTTTAGTATATTAGCTATAAACGACATAACTAATAATTATTATTAGATAAAAAGTTGAGATTGTAGTTTTATTAATAAACTTTAGGCTTTTTATTTCACTTTATTTAAATTATAAAGCTACAAAAAAGATAGGATACAATAAGTTTAGATAATAATTCCATCTTCAAGCATTACTAATCTTTTTTGGTATTTCTGTAAGCCGTCTAGAACGAATTTTGCCAGCTAGAAGAGGATTTAATGCATAAATCCAATCGAAAACGTCTTCCCCTGCTAGTGGTTGCATGAAAAATGCTCGATTATTTGTGTAAACGGAGAAGGCATTTTCCATGCCAATCACCAATTGTTGTCCATCTTCGTATTCAATTTTGGAAATTGCCAAATTTATCAGGCCTCTTACTACCTAAAAATGAAATTGATTTTATAATTCATTAAATCATTCAAACCAAATCTTTGTCATCCCTATAGAGGAGGATGTAAGGTCTTCTAATAACCACCCATCTGCGAATCCTTAAGACAAAAATTGAAGATTTTTCCAACGGTTTTAAAAGTTTCCTACCATTCATTGCGCACTCCTTCCATGAAATTCATATATCCTTTCCTTGAAACAATTAAACCAACACGCTCTTCTGTCACCTTAAAATTTAGTAATTAATGTTTAGTTCAAATTAATTACATCAGGTAAAAGCCTTGTTGAATTTTCGTCCTTGAACATACAATTGCCAGAAGTAGACCTTTTCATAGATGATTCGCCACCAATTCCCAATTCTGATGCATTAAGATTGTCAAAGGATCGAGATCTACTCCTAGTTACAACCTCTAATTGAGCAGGAATAACAGGAGTACGTCCATCAACACTTCCACCACTTTGAGAGCTTTCACTACTCAAAGCCTCTAACTAAAATTAAAAAAGTATTTCATCTGAAAAATTGAACAATTCACCTTCTTCCCAGTAGGTGATTCTTTGTTAACAGGAATCCTCAATTTAATTAAATGTATTACTTTCTCCGCAATCTTCTTCTCAAAAGGAGTAAATTTAATTTTGTCTGGAATTTCAAATTTCGGAGCTGTTGGTGTCACCTTTGACAATTTTATAAGTCTATTTGGAAAATTTAAAACAAAGTACCGGGGTATTTCCACTTCCTAATTTTCTAGAACGTCTAAGTTTAAGAAACAATCTCATTCGTTCTACTTGCTGTAATTTACTTAGTTTTTCTAATTCAATTTGATGCTCGAGAATGATCGAATCCCCTCGTGGCCTGTAAAAATATATGGAAAATAAAAAACTTATAGCATAATTATTAGTATTTGATTTAATTATTACCTCCAAGTGCCTAAATTTTCCTCGCCACGTACATCTGTAAATTCGAATTTTTTAAAGTATATAATTTAAAAATTAAATTACATGTCGATGATGTATCCAAAACACGCCTTTGTCGTCGACAAGCACCTTTAAATATCCCTTTTAACTATTAAATCAGTATCAAAATTTTCACCAGGACTATTTTCATCGTTTTCCTGCATCAAAGTAAGCAAATAAATTCCAGGTACTCGATTCATTTCTTCACAGAAACAATAATAATTTAATTATTAAAAAAATTACCAGGACTTTTAGATATTCCACCAATTAGTGAACGACAAAAGCGACTCGCGGCACTAACCTACGTGTTAAAATAACTATTACACTTTTTCCAATATAATTACTTATAATTTTTAAAGTTTACCTTCGAATCTCGAGCGTAAATAAGCATACAAACATCTTTTGTTACGATTGCCGGTTGTGAGCAATTTTCTAATTCCATGTATGCCTAACATCAAAGAAAAATTTAATTAAAATATTTATAGAATAATGACCGATATTGTCATATAAACTTGTTCACCATAGCCAGAAACACGATTTAAAAGTGGAGAATTATGTAATGAAGAATCCCATGCAGCTTCAAATTGAAAGAATACACTAAAACAAAATATTTCGGATGATGTTTCACTCTAATCTAATACCGATCATCCATTGCAAATTCCAAATAAGTTCCAGGAAACAGTCCCAAACTGAGAACATCATCATCATGTCCTCCAGCCCATTCTGCAGTGTTCCTTATTCTTCCAACTACCAACTGATATTTTTTAATTAATTAATGATAAGAGAATATTTGCTAACCTCTTGACAGTCTCTCCATTGAATATCACCTATAAATTAAAATAGTTTGGTATTAATTTAATCCCTATTATTCTTTTTGACCTTTCTCGTGACAGATAGTAATCTTTATGCGTCTCTGAATTCCTTGATGCAAAAGAAACACACCATGTGTGGGAAGACCATTTGCATGATCAACAATCTAAAGATAAACATAAAAAAAATAAAGACAAATATATCTACAGCAGGGTGATATTCTCCATTACTTCCAAATTCGCATATTTCAAACCAAATTAAAAGATCATATTTTGCCACAACCGGGTTTCGTCTTAAAATATTTTTCAAATTTAAAAAATATGCTTTAGAAAGCACCTTGTTAAAGGATTCCCTGTTGTAAATTTGCTCTTAAGTGGTGTTGCAATAACTAAGGAAGGTTGGAGATTGCTCATTGTCTTGGATATTTTTGACCAGAAATAATATAAAATAACATAAAAATCATGGATAAAATTTATCTACTTTTCTTGGCAAGCATTTGCAAACATACTACTAACATTAATTTTGGTTAAATGTCCAAAAACTTCAAAAATCATAGGGAAATGTTGAAGATAATGGATGAAAGCTGGGCTAGCTACTGTTTTTAACTCCTTAAAATTAAAATTTTGGGGCATTGAAAAATTATAAAACTCGAAAAGTACCTGAACATAATTATATCTCAGCGTTCTTGTTCCATCTGATGCTGTACCTTTCACAGGTTCGGTTGAAAATGCTTCATCATGACGATGTAGAAAACTAATTTATTTTAAATAATTTATTTTAAAGTAATAATACTTGAATTGGCAGAAAATATCAGTGTAACAATCGTCTGGTATTCCAAGCAGTTCAACCACCGTAACGCGAAAAGTGAATTCTTGATCTCGTGCAATATGTGAGGGAAATACAGCTTCCAATTCTGTTGATTCTAAAGAATACATACACATTGATGAATTCTCTTATAATCTGCATATATATTTGTCTACCATTATCAGAAAGATAACCCTCGGACGGGCTAACCGCCACAGGCTTCGCAGCTGCAACATTCATACTTGATGCAGATGCAACAATACGCCCACCATCACTTCGTTGCATGTTTTTCAGAAAATGTTCTTTCCTAAAATATAATCTTGCTACTTGAGTTGTAGTTGTACTATTAGTTGTTGCATTCTCGACTTCCTTTATTTTTTTAATATTATCCAACATTTCAACTTTGACTCGAAGAAAGCCGATGACTAATAGAGAAAAAATGAAATAAAACACAATGTTTTGATATATTAAAACATGAAAAAGATTGCAATTACCATCCCCTCGTTCATTTACAACTGCAACTTTGTGACTTAATGAAACGTCAAAAAGTACATTGTTCAAGTATACAAATGCTCTTCAATCAAATTTTATTAATTTTAATAGTTCAAAATTAAAATAACCTTCCAATCAAATGAAACCAAGGAAAACGTTCGTAAAAGGGATCTGAAAAACAGATGTGACATATCTTTCTTAGTAAATATATTTTACCAGCCCCAAGCCACATATCATCCAAATTATTATTTTCATTAATATCTCCACCATCTTCTGTTGTGACCGTTTCCTCCATAATTGGCAATTCCTTTCTTTTCTTTCTCAATTTCATTCTAAATATAAACTTTCATTGATAAAACCAAGGATAAGAAGACCTTTCAGGTGCTAATCCTGCTCCACTTGCGGGAAACATCATGTTTAACAAATCACCTACAGTTCTCAAATCCGGACGTTCGGGAGTTGCATCGTTCACATCAGCATTGTATAGACGCCTCATATCTTCTAGTCTTGATCTAATAGATTATTTTAAAATTTGTTACTTAACGTAATTATTTACTTAAGCTTTTCTAAGCTCCAATGATGAATAGCCCCGTTCTTTAAATCTCTCACTTCCACAGCAACAACTAAAATTATTCTTGTGATAAATTCTATTTTAAATACCAGTCTTAGGATATGGTCTCAAACTCAAATTTTCGCCGGGTGGAAGTAGTTCAGGTGGAAGAGGGCTATACACTTAAATATAAATTTATAATGTTTTTAAACAAAAATATATTTTTGTCGCGCACTTGTATCAGTTAGAAGAACAAATTGATACTCTACTCCTTTCCTTAAATCAATCGAAATGGCATTTGCTTCTTCTGAAATAAATCTTAATTTTAATTGACACTTCCCATTATCTCACTAAGATAAATGGCATTTCCCCAAAGATCATCGCGAACAGAAGTAAATTGATAATAACGCCATTTCATGGCTGCTTTATGTACCTTTATGGTTAAGTCGGGAGTCCATGGATCATCATTAACTAGAAAATTTTAATACTTATAATAAATTCCTATAATTATTACCCTCGGCTAATAGACTTTTACTTAAGATGAATTCACTGTTATTCCAACTCGAACAGCCGGAAGAAATCAGTTGACTCTGGGCCAAATCAACTTGCTTCTGTAAACTTTGTATTCTGCTCTCATATTCCTTTATAATTAATTATTAGCATCATTATTATAATATTTTTACATTATTTCTTCGTTTATGTTCACGTTCCATTTGCTCCATTTCTTTACGAAACTGTTGTTCCATTTCCACAATTTTCTTGTCCATTTCCTGTTTTAAGTCGATGCCTTGGCATTGATAAAGTTCGTTTTGGGCAAAGCCCCAGTCAATCATTGATTCTTTTGATGAAGCAACTCCGGCTAAGTTATGCTTGCTTTGCCTAACTTCCTGTGGATCTATAAATATATTCGAAAGTTTTAGAATCTAATAGCTTTAATAGATTAGAAACCATTGAAACGGAAAACGTGGCATCGACCCAAAATTATTCGACAGCCGGAACTGAGCTTCATAGATTGCCCAGCTTTAAATAATTAATATGATCTTGTTTTAAGAAATTTCAAACATTGCAACGGCTCTCCATTAACGAAGCATTCTCCTTCAATAGGAATAACAGAAACAGAGCCAGAAGCATTATCAAACTGGCAGTGTTGGTTTTTTATGTACTCACCGCTAAGCAAAATATGCGGTCTCGGCTTTGCTTCATGCCGTCCTACCCTAGAAATTTTACTTTTAATTCCATTATTCCTAATATGCTTTAATACATACATTGTTATGCCTTCCTTGAGATAATATAGAAGACATTCACTCATTAATGGATCCTCATTTAGATTCACTAAATGCGGAAGCTTTTTCGGCGAAAAAACACCAAGCGCAGAGCCTACAAATTGGAAATAAACTTGAAACAAAGGGACGAGTATTTCATTACCATCAGCAGATGTAGCAAGTCCCAACTCGCGCAGTTCTTCAGATTGAATTTTTCTGAAGTTAAATTATTCATTTTAGCACATATCCTCTAATATTAGCACCTTAATGAATAGAAACTCTAACTTACTTAAGTGTTTCTGTCTTTTTTAGCTTATCCTCCCAAGTCTCATTTAATTCAGCAATTAGTTTTTCTGATGTTTTTAATTGTTCGATTGTATCCTCCTCACCGGAATATATTTTTGTATCGGGAGAAACCTCACCGTTTTCACCTACCTAAAATTAAACTTTTTTAATAAATTATTCAAAAATTTACTTCCAAGAATTAATTTTATTTATAATCTCACTTCAACTCCACGATTTTTGAGAAGTGAACGAAGTTTTAGTACTTCTTCTTTAAGTTCTCTTATAAGTTTTGCGTTGGGATCTTCATTAACTTTGGCACGGCACATGATTTGTTTGGCACTGTCGGCATATCTAGAAGTTATTATTAATGTGAAATTGGGGTTGAATTAAATGACCTTAATGTGCTTAGAGTTTCTTCAAAATTAACGTCAGCAGGACTAAGTGCAGCAATCATTGCTGTTTTTGAATTTCCTCCGAGAGATTCCTTGAGAAGCCATGTCAAAACAGAATCCTATTTGAAGGCAAAATTCAATCAGAATTAAAACTGTAATCTTATCTAACTCGATATGGAATGACAGCCGTTCTTGACTGCTTTCCTTTTCGCTTGGTCGACTGTTCGGCCAACTGAACGAATTTTACATTTTATTACTTTAATTTTATTAGACTTTTTTGATAACAAGTCCAAGTGTAGTCAAACTCTTATTGATATTTGCTCCTTCCTTGAATTTATCTTTAACTATTTTTTCGGGAATTATCAAAACTTTACCTTTAGCCTCTGACCTTCCGCACCAGTTGAATCTGCCCTTTCACTACCTATTATCATTATTCATAATTAAATATTTATTTCACTAACCAGCAAGGTCAACTAATGAAATCTTGCTCACCTAAATAATACGCATTCCTTTTTTATTAAAATATTTGTATACTTTTTCGGTATCAAGATCGTTAACATGCTCACGTTGAGTAAGTACGATTGTAAAAATTGCATGGGAGCGTGATGAAGTCGAATTCATATTAGTAGCCGCTACAGTTCTTTAGTATAGAATTATGTTTATTAGGAATATTATGAACTATAAAATAACCTTGCTTTATTACCAGCATCCATTAATTCAAAAATACTTAAAATATTAGAGGGACAGATTTTAAGAAATTAATTTTAATTTTGAATACTCTTCATAGGAACACACGGCCATTTTTTCGAGATTATCAACATATGGGCCAAAAATTGGATGTTCACGAACCTTCAAATTTTCATTCTTTGGACATAATAAGTCCTTAACTTTCTCACAATATATTTCCATATAAGAAACCTAAGAAATAAATAAGTCGAAATAAAGCTTTTAAATCGCTTTTCAAACAAAACTCTTACTTCTACAGTATATTTAAGTTGTTGATTTTCTCTATTTTCGCTTATCCGACTAAAAATTGCGCGACAAAGTCTTGGGATCATTCCCATTTCCTCGAGATCATTTACTTTACCCACTAAAATTACTAAATATTTTAATTAAAATTACAGCAATCACTCATTGTGTAGGATTTTCCAGAGCCTGTTTGACCATATGCAAAAATGCACACATTGTATCTAAGAATTATGCAATCTTCCTCCATACTTTTAAAATAAATATTTTTTGAATATCTTACCCGTCAAATGCATGATCAAGCATTTCGGCACCTTAATTTGCCAATTTTTATTTTAATCCCAAATATCTATTCAACAAACCAATATCCTTATACACTTTATCCTGGCAAGCATAGTTAACAGCTTTTTTGTCAAATGAGGAATAAGAATAATCAAATTCGAAATTGTATGTTTGATTTGAGCAGCTTGTAATATCTAATATTAAATTCTATCATAACTTTCTAATAAAATAAAAAAAAATACATGTTGTTTTGTCTGTCATATCAATCACACATTTGGAGAGAAGCTCTTTAATTATTCATTTTTATATTTAAATTTATTCAAGATAATCAAAATTTTAAAAATTTCAAATATAGATCTCATTAATATTATTCAAATAACAAACGTATTTCTCGGCTATTAAATGGCCTAACACGTACTGCCACTTTGACTGAAGACATTTGTTTTTTAATAAAATTAATTAATAATAAATAATATTATTTTAATATTTTCTATAATTTAAAGAAGCAATAAATATAAAATATTTCTGAATTTTTATTAAACTTAAATGACGTTAATCGAAATACATCTGTAAAAAAAATTTTAGATGCGCTCACTCATTTGTTTTGGACAAATTTATTCTGCCAGCCGCTTCTCATTTGTTGGATAGGAGGTCGGAAATAAAAATCCATTAATGAACGTTAAGTAAGAGTGTCTCTGTGCTTTATATGGAGAAGTAAAATTTAATTATCCTCGTCATAATGGGGAAGGCTATATACAAACACAAAAACAATTGAACGAGAATAAAGAGACATTCTCTACTAAATTTATTCCCTCTACATTAATGGCACATTTTCATCAAGAATATCAAATTTAAGAAATTAAAACACATTATAAAGAAAATGAACTAAATTATATTTTTAATTATATAATATTTGTATAATTAAATAATAATTCTGTTAAATTATATTAAGGCATTTGGTTGATAGAAATATGTATGACTTAAAAATTATAAAAAAATAATTTGAAAGCAATTTAATGATTTATCCAAAATAATGATGCCATTGAAGGATGGCAAGGGATTACCCTATTTCAAATAAAAGCGAATATTCAATGAAAAATATATTCTTTTCTACATGCTAGAATATATCTCTAAGGAAAAATAGGCATTTCATTTCATGACCTAGCTTATGGCTATGGACTGCTACAAGTCTTTTTCTCTTTTTTCTAATATTTTTAGAGTTCTACATATGTGCCAAACTAATCCATTATTTTTTCTTTCTATTTACTATGCTTTTAAATTCACATCCAATCCACTTTTTTGAATAAAGTTTTTGCTTTTATTTTTATAAAACTTTATTTGCCGAGGATAATTTATTTTTATAAAGCCAATTCTTCTCTTCGCTTTGGAATGCTTATTAAATAATAAACCTGATTTTATTCTTTGTTAAGCTTATCAATCTTTAAACAATTAAAGTTGATTCCGTACATAATAAATACAAATAAAAATATTAGTTAACCTATAATCGACCCAAAAATTTTGCAGGTTTCATGCTCCAGATTTGGCATCCTTGCAATAAATAGCTGTAGCGATCTGTAGTTGATAACTGTACAGAATCGACATAAGTGTTTAAGCCCGAGAGTCGAGATGTACCAGCCCATCTGGGCATGCCATCATTTTTCATTTCACCGAATACCTCGAGCGAGTCACGGTCTATGTAAATGTGAACAATATCGGGACGTGCATCTGCTGCGAGGAAACGTCGATTTGGTGGATCATCACTACATTTTAGAACAGAATAAATTGCCTTACTTTATTGACTTACTGCTTTACTTTTACTATTTCAAGCCCGTCTTTGCTCACTTTAACTCCTAATTGTATATAATCCGGGTGGTTAAGTTGAAGGAAAATCCCATTATAGAAATAATAATATTCAATTGCCAGACGTATATACGCCTAAAAGTTTGAAAATAGTAATCCATGAACTTCCTAACTAACCGTTCCATTGGGTAATCCAACAACATTGCCACGTAATAAAGCCTTTCCATCTAATTCAATATCACGTAATTGCCCTAACACATTTGGATGCGGCCCAATTAATAAATGCGTATTAGTCCATCTAATGACCCAAGGCAATGTGAGGGATGTTGACCAATCCGAGATTCTATCCCAATCTGGCCAGTTTGCTAACCAACCGATAAGGATTGCTTCATCGGCGATTGGGTCATAGAATGCCTATATTTAATTTTATTTTGATAAAAATGAATGAATAGAAAGTCAAATGAATTCCAAGAATTACTTGGACTCCAAAAGAACCAGCACCAAAATCCAATTCTTGTTCTTCTATTTGTTTGAATTGACTACCATCAAAAGTTCCCAAAATAATTGGTGAAAGATTGGAACGCCCGTCTTCATCTTTACTGGCCATTCGTGCATATAGAAAGGCATATAATGTTTGACTTCTCCTATTCCTACCACCTAACTGGAAAATTTGACTGCATTCACATACTTTTGTTCCAAATGTGTTATCAGTCTTGAGGACATTCTAATCAAATTATACATAATTCTTACTTATAGTAAAGCATATATCTCAAAATATAACCTGAAATTGCCATCCCGAATGAATAGAATGCTTTTCCTTTGACCTGTAAAGCAAAATAACGCCTCCGGCACCAAGTGTATCTCCACTGCCCAATGTCATGTAATAATATCCTTCTGGACCAATAAATACATTCGGATCTCTAAAATCAACTTCCAATTTTAGACCCTTCTCCTTCAGATCAGGTAGATCGGTCAAGAAAACTTCAGATTCGTTAAAGGGTAAGATAGTATCTTTTGTATAAACAGTTCGCTGTATTTGTTGTTTTACTCGTGCTGGAAGAGAAAATAATTTTATGATCATAGTATTTAATGAATTAACTGTAGTTATTGTCAGTGAAGAAAACTTGTAATCCATCGTGTATTGGGACAGCGGAACCTGAATATAGTCCACACTTAATACCACAATCTTTGTCGTTGGGACGAAGAAATATTGGCTGATGGACCCAGTTAACCAAATCAGAACTGATTGCGTGACCCCAATACATGGAGTTCCTATATTGTAATTTTTATCATAAAAACATTAGAAAAACCATCGTTTGCTGTGTGGATAATGTTGATAGTACAAATGATAAAGACCATCATCAGTCCGGCTAAACCCATTCGGATCGTTTATCCAACCCAAAGGAGGCCTAAAGTGAAAACTTTGCTCCATAGCCGGACTCATTGCTAATTTGGAAACAAACGCAGGACGAATTCCTTGAAGTTTAACCTACAATATTCTAATAGAACTACTTATTAAATGAGAAATACGTTTTCAGGTTCATATGCATAAATATATGAAACATTAGTATCTTCTTCAGACCAGCTAAGTTCAACTTTTCCATTAAAATTCAGTTCCAATTGCGCAAAATCAAACCATGTTTGTTCGCCATTTTCACTTGTATAAAATATAGGACTAGGGTTCGTTTGATTTGTATTTATTTTGGAAATATTACCATAAAGAATGGCAGTCTTAATTAAACCAAAATATGTATAATTCAGTTAGTTTAGTTTAATTTAACTGAGCCTGCTATTTTTGGTTTTAACCAAACATGAAGAATTGAACTATTTATCAAATTAACATAAACAGAATAAGAATTTTGAACACATCCCGTCTCTGTTGTAGTACTATAGCTTGTTGTAGTGTTTAATGTTTCCGGTTCGTCCAAATTATGGGTTCTAAACGGATAGAGTAATACTTTGATTTAGATATTTTGTAATTTTTAAACTTGATAATTTGTAATAAACCAAAAGTAATAGAAGCAATAATCACTAAAGAGCAAAAAGAGACAAAAGCAATCAGAAACGGCTTTTTCCTCAATGTTGGCTTTGAATATGATTGAGGTGTAGGTGAATCCATTTTATGCATTAATGGAAAATTATATAAGGCTAATATTAAATTAACATCTTAAAATGTCACAAATTGTAAGAAAAGCGAATAATATTTTTACAAATTTTGCTTAATAAGCCATTTTTGGTGTCACTTATAGAGGTTAGTCGTTTTATTGATAAGATATTTATGATAATATTAAGGAATTTGTTTGCTTTTCTAAATTCTTTTAGGCTTTTTCATAATTTGTAAATTAATTACAATAATAAAAATTCCTAATATTTAATATTAGATTATTTTAATTTATGTATTTTTATTGAACAATTTTTCGATAAATAAAAACAATAAACTAGTAAACTGATAAGAATGATCATTCAATCACTTCAATTTTACCATTAAAGATTATTTGAGTTATGCAACAGAAGGAAGCTTAATTTTGATTAGAAAAATAATTTATATAGAATTTTTAATTCAAATTATAAACCAACCATTTATTTGTTCTGATATTATTTTATAAAACTCGAATCTTCGTAATCCTTTCTCCCACAAAAATAGTAAATAAATAATTGCAGAAAGTGCCAAAACAATTAATGCAATATAAGCATCAGAAAACTTTTGTAAAATAATAATAGAAACGAGAACAATACAAATTATTAAGAAAAGTATTGGTAAAATTAAAGGTATTTTTAACGTGTTTGATTCAGAATTTAATCCTAATCCATAGAAACGAATATAGAGAAGAGCAGATAAAGTAAAACATCGTTGTAATAATTGGGCAAAGCCCATTGAAACAATAAGCTGCTCAATATTGCCAGCAAATGAGAAGATAAAAGCAAATAATACCTTGAAATTTTTGATATTAAAATAATAAAACTATGGAAATATTATTACATGAACGAAAAGCGCTGATCTTGGGCTATCATTTTTGTCATTAACGCAAGCAAGGAATGCTGGCAAATGACGTTCACGTGATGCCGCGAATAAATATCTAGTATAAGATAAAGAAAATTTCGAAAACAATGTTTATAAAGCTAACCTGCTTGCAATAAACATTGTACCGTTAATGGAACCAAGTAATACCAAATTAATTAATAATGGAACTGTCCAATTAGCCAATTGTTGACCAATAATACGTTCAATAAACGTCTATTTGATGATTAATTTTATACTAATCTTAATATATTAATTTCTACCATTGCAACAGCATTGGAAACTTTCATTTCATCGGCTGTAAGTAACGTAAAATAGGCACAATTCATTGACGTATAAAGCAAGGCAACTAGAGACATGCCGCCAATGATGGCGAATGGCATTACTCTTAGAAAATGTTTTATTTATTAGATTTATTTAATTTTTAACCTTTCAGGGTTTCTAATTTCTTCAACACCCCAATTTAGAATATCCCAACCATCATAACTGTAAAAGCCCCCAAGTAAGGCTGCTGAGATTTGACCTGCTGAGAAGCTAGAATTGACGAATAAATCATCAACCTTTTTGAAATTGCTGCCTGAGAAATTTAAAAATAGGCAAGATAATTGTTCTAACCCTTCAAGAAAACTTGAAAAACGCCAGCTCCAATTACAAGAGTACAGGCGATTAACTTTGCTACAGAGGAAATCATTTGAAAAGGGGCACCGACTCGACGGATTGAGAAAAAATTTAGAAAAAGTATCAGCCCTGAATGATAACATTTTATTAATTTGTGTATAGATCGTCTTACAGACAATGGAGAATCCAAATAATTTATTGAGCCAATAAACATGAGGATGATCAAAAAATCCAAGACCCTGAGGATAACAAAGGAAGGTTGAATTAGCTATAAAATTTCAATGCCTGAACAATGTATTCTCCTGAAGCACTTGCTGCAATCGCTAACTGCATTGAGAAAAGGGCTAAATATAGTGAATCTCTCTTAAATTCTTTAAGAAAAGTTAAAAGCATTTTGATAATTAACATTTTTATCACTGATGATCAGCAGATTACCTGCATAGGATAAACAATAACGCAGCCGGAAACCATAAACATGAAGGCGATCCAATGCCTAAACATTTTGCTTTTATGATAAATTATGTATTTACCATTTTACAAAGCAAAGATAAGCAAAATCTCCTCCAGATCTTTTTACAATTGTACCCAATTCTAAGTAGCAAAAGCCACCTATTGTACAAATTACTGCCGAAAGTAACCAAATTATTAGTGACATTCCTGCCTAATGAAATTTAATCCCGATTAAACATGTAAAAACAACTAACCGATCCAACTTGATCAGAAATAGACGTTGGAGCAATAAAAATTCCAGCTCCTACTATATTTCCCATAACATAACTTATGGCACCCCACCTACCCATCTTGTTATCAGGTGCCATTTTAAACTATTAATTAGAAAATTATTATTTAGGAAAAATTGTCATTAAATGTTACTTCATTCATTTTTCAATAATTATTTAGTCTAATATCAGTAACCTTATCATCATTATTATTTTTATTAAAAAATGTATTTAATTACTTTTTATAGTTCGGAAAATACTGTTATAAATTGATAATTGAACAAATTTTATTGGAACACTGGGAGAATGGAAGTAAAAGATTATGAGAGAAGTTTAACAGATAAAAAAACTAATAAAAGATAAAAAAAAATTTAAATTAAACAACAAAAAATAAAGTAACAAAAAAAATTCAAAATAAATTCTCAGAAACTGCAATAAGTACCATGTAATTAGCCTGCAATTTCACCAAATCAGTTTTTAATTCCTTATCACTTGTATCATTACTGCTGGTTGATCGAATAGACAAAAGAAATTCAGAACCAGGCAACAAAAGTTTTCTAGAATGTAAAGTTGCACGGCCATCGTTTTCAGCTACGATGCCAAAATGAAATTGGTCTGGGCGATATGAAATGAAGTTCTGATCACTCAAAGCATTTGTATTAAATGAGTTGCTTTCAGCACGAATATTAAATTTTGTTCGTTTGAGCAATCTACCATTCTTATCATGGGCACTTAGTCGAAGCTAAACGATAATTTCGGATAATTTAAATATTTTTTTCAAACCAAAGCAGTATTGACTGAAACTCCTTTCGATAATCCCAACATGTAAAGACGTATTGGCAATTCTGTACAATTCTGACAGGATGGCAAACAATGTTGGCTAAAAGAAAAGTTTAAACATGTACGTACTTATTTTTTAAATAAAACTTTGTTCTGTCTAGATGGAATTTTGGAGGACAGATGTTGTCAATACACGAAAAAGTGCCAAGTTTGTTAAAACAAAGTTGATCAGAAACACAAGGAGAACTACTATTTTTACATTCATCTACATCAAAACATCGTCCATCTTCACTTAAAGAATAACCATCAGGACAAATACATTGAAAAGAACCATTAGCCAAATCATGGCATTTGTATTGGCATTTATTACTGATAGCTAAATTTGTGTGGTTTTTATGTATTTGAATAAAAAAATTATTACAGCAAGACAGATTTGTAGAAGGTAAGGTAGAAACACGACGAGTTTCTCGGTTCACAATATTGCCTTCATCATCCATTTTTGGCATACATAAAGTAATTAAACCATCAGTACCATTCAATGATAGAGCATCCAAATCAGATTCTTCAGTCCAATGGATATATGAAGGATCATTAGACTGTTGGGGACGATCACCACGTGCTTTCACATATGTGCTTTTTATTGGCAATCCATTTTCATCACATTCAACGTAAATTTTATCTCTTTTAGTTGTCACACTTCTCTCGCCTTGGGATACTTTAAATAATTATTAATAAATAAGAAATTAAATCATAATTATTCACGTTTAACGTCAATTTTACGAATTCCAATTGCTTGGCCTGCTTCACTTTTGGCAATACAACGATAAATACCATGATCATCTTTTGCTACATTAAGAATTGTTAAGGAATTTCCATCATCAGAAATTAAATATTCTGAAAAAGATAAATATATGTATCATTATTTAGTTTCTATACTTTTCAAATCAGCAAGAATATCTTTTTGTGGATCTGTGATCTTCTGCCAAGAAATGGATGGTTTGGGGGTTCCAGAAGCTAAAAAACGTTTATTTAAAAATTTCTGATTTTGGAAAATCCTTACAATTGCAATTAATTTTAGCTATTTGACCACTAAAAATTATAACTTGGATAATAATGAAATATTAAATAAACCTTTCCAAACGTAGCTGATCTCGTTCTGGCAAAATTATTGGTCTAGCTAATTATTTAAAATTTTTATTTATTTAATAAATTAAAAGAAACTAACAAAGAACAACTAATTCAACTGTTTTGTTATCAATACCAGCCCAATTTTCAGCTTTACAATTATAAAAACCAGCATGTTCTAGCTTAATATCGTGGAGAATTGCGGTGGCAGTACGTTTATTTTCAGAAACAACCACTCCACTTGTGGACTTTTCTGAGCCAGTAACAGCTGTTGGCATATCTAAATAAGAATATAAAACAATAGAAAATTAAATTTGAACATTTATTCAAAGGCATTTGATCACGTAACCAATGGATCTTTGGTGGAGGGAAGCCAAATGCTTCACAATGTAGTTGGGCAGTGTTACCACGAGTAACAGCAACTCTAATTCCATTATTTTTGTCAACCTTTGGAGGTACTAAAGAAATTTATATTTTTAAAATTAAAAAGATAAAATTGTTACTTCCAACAACTACTCTTATTGTAGAATTAACACTTCCTGCTGAATTTCTAACAGAACAAGTGTAATTGCCAGCCTCTTTGAGGGTAATATTTTCAATTGTTAAGGAATCAACTTCATCCCTTTGTTGCTGTTTTTGCCTAATTTCAATAGGTTTCCCATTGTGAGTCCATTGAATAAGGTCATTTTGACCACTTAATCTTATTCCACAAGAAATATTAATTGCTTGACCTTCGATAATAAGTACTTCCCTATAAGCAGAATACTGAAATATTATTGTAATTAAAAATTAAATAATTCTTTAACATTATTGTCGATGAATACAGGCGGCATAACAATGCTAACATTAAAATCTATATGTGAAGTTCCAGCAGAATTTGAAGCAGAACAACGAAACTGAAGGATATTATCTGTTTGATTTTTAACATCCAGCAAATAAAGTGAGGTAGTTGTATTTGATTCATTGTAAAGAATTTTGTAATCCTCTTTCCTCAAAGGAACAGATGAAGAATTAATTGGCACAAAGTCCTAAAAGAAATCATCAATCAAAATCAAGTAAAAATAGATTGAACTTTACATCGTTTTTGTTTTTGTCAGCAACACTCCAAAGTAGATTGGGTGGTGGATACCCCTGACTTTTGCAAGGTCCCAAAGTAACATTACCACCAAGAGGAACAGATAACTGAGTTGGCATTTGAGAAGCCAAAGATACCTTAGGCAAGATGAGCACCTCCCTAAATACGATTAAGGATGTACAAGATCAAAATAAGACTAACAGAGTAAATGCTTGTTGATCAGTACCAGCTTCATTTGTTGCAACGCAAACATATATACCAGAATCAGAGCTTCGCACATCAGCAACCTTATATTTAATATTTAAATTAAATTTTTGATTAATAACCTTGAGAAAAGAATTTTCCAATGAGTATCTGGCACCTGTCTCGACAAGAACGCCATTTCTTTGCTAAACGAGGTTAAAAAAGAGTTGAATTTTGGAACTAAACATACCCAAGTGATAACAGGTGATGGTTCACCTGAGGCATTGCATGCTAAAACAACATTATGGTTCTCTAGTGCTTGCGTTGTTCCTCCTCTCAATTCAATTTTAGGCGGATCGAAAACATCAATCTTAAATTTAAAATAAGAATACTTATAGCTTCTTACTTTATATTCAATACTATCATTTCCAGCTGCATTTGTAGCACTGCAACGATATATACCTCGATGAACCAAAGAAATATTCTCAATTTGGAGGAATTTTCTTTTTCCGTTATCAACAGATAAAAATGGTAAATTCCTTTCATTTTCCAACGATATTCCATTAAATGTCCAAGTAATTTTAGCCTCAGGTTTTGCTTTAACATCACAAAAAAGTGTGAAAGAACGACCAAGCGGTAATCGCGGATTTAATTCAACAGCTTCTTTGTCGATTTTAGGTGGCACTTTTATGAAAAAGGGATTAAGAAAATTTTAGTTTATCAAGCATTACCAAGTATGTCAATTTTGATGCTATCCGAGGCATCACCAACTTCGTTCTGAGCCTCACATTGATATTCACCAGCATCCTCACTTCGTAGATTATGAATCTCCAATCTTTTAAAATAAAAGATATTCCATTGAATATTTACAATAATTAAACCGTTGTCCTCCATCGGCAATTATTAGACGACCAGCGGAAGGAATAATTGTCTGACCTCGAAGAGACCAATGAATCACGGGTTCTGGATTTCCATTCACAGCACAAAGCAGTGTAATAGATGAACCCACTAGTTTCATTGAAATCGAATCTTCAACAAGCATCTTTACAGTCGGCATAACTAATAAAAATAATTCTTAGATACCTATGTAAAATTAGACAATTTAAAAATTTTTTATAAATTATTCTACAATTTTTATGTACCCCAAACATCCAAACTGATATTTACAACGCTTGCTCCTGCCGCATTTTCGGCTTGACAAGTCCATAGCCCAATGTCATCGCTTGTTGTCGGTTGAAGCTCAAGACCATGTCCTTGATCAAGTAAACGATAACGTTTGCGAAAATCTTTATTTAGTGCAATATCTACTCCATTTAGAAACCATCGAATTGTTGGGGGTGGATTCCCACTTAAATATAAAATTGAAGAAATATAAGCAATTGAAACACGCACCTAGCTGGACACCTTAAATTGTCATTATATTAGAAAATTTTTCAGGAAAAATATATACCAAAGTGTGATTGGTCGGCCAGCGATCACATGAGGCTCCGGGGCATTTCTGGATGTGTCAATCTTTGGTTTGGCTGTAAAAAAAGGATAACAATAATACATATCCCCTAAATCTATGGCTTGAAAATTAAAGCGTGACTTAATCGCATGCTTAATTTTTAGGCAACGAACTAAAATATGTTAATGAAAAGCTCGTGGGGAACATGTGTTATTGATATAAGGAGAAGTTTATGATGTTAAATCAAAGGAGAAGTTTATGATGTTAAATCAAAGAAATCTAATTAGCAAACAGAAGCATACAAAGGATTTCGACGAGAAACTTGACATAAGATTGTCCTGCTCTGTTTGAAGCAATACATTTGTATTCGCCCGAGTCAGATATAGAGGTTGTATGAAGTTGTAATCGTCTGCCTGGATATTCGCTTATCTTAAAAATAAAATCAAAGATTTCAACATTCAAATTAGACCTCAATATTGGCATTTAATTCTGGCTCTAAAGGTCTTCCATCTTTTGACCACGCAATTCTTAGTTTTCTTCCATCATCATAATCTTCTTTCAACCTTCTCCAAAGTTCCTCTTCCGTAATAGATTCAGTAGTTGTTTTAGGTAAAGATGATGATTTGATTTTCAAGGGGCAATCCAATTCTATCAAAGGATGCTTTAATCTTACTTAGTTGATCAATTAATTACCTAATTGTTCACCCTCCTGCTTTGAAAGTGGAGGTCCAGGTACTCTACCATCGCCAGGTTTAGCAGTTTCTTCTTCCATTTCTGGTGGTAAAAGAACTTCCTAAAATTTCAGAAATATATTTTTATTTGGTTATTTGCTGTTTACAAGTCTGAATTCCTCACGCAATTGGCCAGCCTATTGTTATGAAAAAAATGATTTTTAAGTCTATGATATTTTGATATACCTGATTTTGAACTGTACATGTATATAAACCCTGATCCTCAGGGATAATGTCTTTAATGGACAAAGTTTGATTTTCCTGAATAATATAACATGAATAATTAAATAATAAATGATATTATCAAACTTCTTTTAGCACATATTTCTGGGCTAATTGTGTAATTTGTCGTTGATCCTTGTGCCACATTACAGAAGGTTGAGGAATGCCTGAAGCAGGGCATTCCAGAAACATGTCCTTGCCAAGAATTGCTAAAGGGCTTGCTACCTAATATTTAATTTATTCTCAAATTATTTTATTATAAAACGTAACCAAGTTTGATTTATCAATTTGAGGAGGAACAAAAACGCGAAGCTGCAAGTCTAATTCTGAATTTCCTGCCACATTGCTTGCATTGCATATGTACTTTCCTCCATCTGACAAAGAAGCATGAAGTAAAGTGAGATTCTGAAATTTTATTTACATTGTTAATTAAAATAAAAAGCCTTTTTATCATCTGAGAAGAAAGCATTTTTTGTATCAATTGGGTTAGTTCCATGCAACCAAGCTATTTCTGGAAGTGGATTCGCTTCCACTGGACAAATCAAAGTGACAGAATCGCCTTCAATAACCTCAAAGCTTCGTTTGCCTTCGGAAGAGAATTCTGGCGGTGCTAAAGTTAAAAATTATAATCAGGACATTAAGAATTAAATTTAATTAATCAAATAAATAACATTTACCAATCACTTCCACTTCAAAATCCGTATTTAATTGACCAACTTCATTAACTGCTTGGCATGTATATCGTCCTGCATCATTAGCATTCACAGCCTCCAGCCAAAGATCATTTTGATGTTCAGAAACTTTTCCTTGAATCATACGTTCAGTAAAGTGTAATTCCTTTCCATCCTTCAACCACAGCACTGTTGGGGTTGGAAATCCCTAAATCAACATCAAATTTAAAAGTAATTTAGTAAAAATCTCTTTATAATTTACTTGTACTGGACAAGATAATCGAATTTCCTGGTTTCTTAATGCACGAGGATTCTGATCCAAAGTCTCATTTATGTGAGGGGGAACAAGCACAGTAAGAGTAAATGTTGCCTCTGTAATAATTGTTATAGATTTCGTATTAAAATTAAAGAATACCAGCTTCCCCAACACTATTGTTCAATCGACATGTATATTCTCCAGAGTCACTTCTATAAAATTATACAATTTAATTTATCAGTGTTATCAGTCTTACCTTCTTGCTTTAACAAGCATCATTGTATCACCTCGAGGTGAGAAAATCAGATTATTATTTGAGCTACTTATTTGAATCGGTCGACCTGCACGAAACCAATGAATACTTGGTTCTGGATTTCCATTAGCTTGACATTCAATTTTGGCATGGACGCCTTCAAGCACTCGCAACTAAAAATCATATGATTAAATTTAAAGTGTTGTTTAATTTAAACCTGTAGATTGGCTGGGTTTGCAATCAAAATAGGACGACGTAATATTTCCAATACAAACTCAGCAGTTGCATTACCCGCTTCATTTGAGGCTTCACATGTATATCTTACCAATAAAATAAAATTAATTCCAAAATAAAATAAAGAGTATCACCTGCCAGCATCAACCGTTTTCAAGTTTTTGATCAAAAGAATGTTCCTATTCACTCCAATGCTTGCAAGTTGTTGTACATCCTCATCCTCCGGATTTATTACTTTTCCTTGGGGCATTCTTCTCCAAATAATTTTGGGAGTAGGTGATCCTTTAGCTGGGCATTCAAATGAAGCTGTACCTTCTTCGATTACCCGAAGCAGACGTTCTCCTTCATCTATACTTGGAGGAACCTGTAAACATTTTAACACAGGTTCACATGGCAAAAATTACTAAACATACCAAAACATTCAATTGTATAGCAAGGCGATCTTCTCCACCTTTGTTTTTAGCAATACAAGTATAACGACCAGCATGTTGTTGCCCAGCAGAATGAATATGAAAAAAGTAAGAATGTTGTGTGAATAAAGCCTTTTCTTCAGTTTGATTATCCTCCTCTTGTTGCTGTTGCTGTACAGCAAGGGGATCATTATCACTACTACCAGCCTTTCGCCATTCAACACGAGGCGAAGGGTAACCGCCAACAACACATTCCAAACGCTGCTCAGATCCCTCAACCACATTTAGTTCTGTAGCTGGTGCTCGAATTGTAGGTGGTCCTTAGATTTATGATTTATAAATAATCAAGAGTTAAATATTGGCAAACCAATCACATCAAGAAAAATATCCATATCAGAATTTCCAGCTTTATTGCTTGCAGAGCATGAATATATACCAGCATTTTTCGGTTGCACTGAATCTATGTGAAGTTTTGATCTATTATCTTCGAAATATAAGCTAGCAGAATCTACAGATGAGAGACTTCGACCGTTATGGGACCATTCAATCCTTTAAAAAAGTAATTTAATTAGGATTAATTCACAAATAAAAATGGGAAAAGCACTTTGGAATTGGAACGCCACTGGCAATGCAATCTATTTGAACACTATCATTGACAAGTGCTTCTAATGTACGATATCCATGTGGATCCTCAATCCTAGGAGGAACTTTAAATAAGAAATAAATATGAAAATAAAATATTAAAACCAAGAACTAGAACATTAATAATAGCTTCAGCTACCCCAGCTGCATTTTTAGCTATACATTTATAAGTGCCAGAATCCATTCGTTGAGCCTTCATCACATGAAGTTTTCTTCCAGATATAGAACGCTATGATTAATATAAAAATACGGATTGCTTGCATTTTAAAACCTGAACATGAGATTGTTGGTGTACTTGCTCAATGACCTGCCCAATCGGCATTTCATCCTTAGTCCAATATAATTCGGTTGTGGAACCGCCATCATTTTCTAATGGGCAATCCAACGTATGACTTTCATTCTCAATAATCTCGGTGCTTGTTTGATCCATTGCCATCACCGGGGCTGCTGAAAATTACAAGAAAAATTTTTAATAATAAGTTTAAATGAGATTTTATAAGAAATAGAAAGAAAAAGCTCGCTAATTTCATTTATCTTAACTCACTTAGGAGTGAAACACTGATATCCTTTTCAGCACGACCTGCCCGACTTTCAGCATTGCATGAATACCTGCCAGCATGACGCACATCTACTTCAGAAATGTGAAGTATTTGATCGTTGTCTATAAGTTGATACTGCGGTTCGTTATCGTTTTCTTCTCCCAAATCATTCAACGTATGATCTAGCTCTAATGGTTTATTATCCTGAAAATAATTTCATAATTATGTTTTTAGTAAACTGATTAAATTTGTTTAATTTTTTCCCTTGATTTGTCTATAATTAGACCAAACATTAATTATTATTCGCAAAATTTATATTATCACTTTCCAATAACAGTAATCAATTAAATTGCAAATTTGAAACTAACGACCTCTATATTTTAATTATTTATTTTATATTTACTAAATTTAATTCTTGATAAAAAAACATATAAATATTTCAAGAAAGAAAAGCTAAAGTTTGTCTCCATTTATATTTTAAATTATTTGACACTCCAAAAAAACGTGAAAAATAGTCTACCCCTCCCTGTTCCTCCAGCCCCCTTAAAATATAGTTGTGAATTGTGTAAATATTTGAGCACACCTTAATTGTACATTTCACTTTCGTTACTTTATTGATCTATTTATTATCAATTCTCGCCTTTCTTAATTTTAAATACTTATAATAAAATCAAATTTTTTTTTGAAAAATTTTAAGATAATTCATTAGTTAAATTTAGAAATTGAGCCATCTTCTTTTAAAAAAACCCTTCTTTCTCATGGAAAATGCCCTCCTCTCCAAATAAATCCTCTTTTCCTCATGTGAAAAACTAGACGGAAAATGGCACTTCTCTTTACTGCACATATTTTCTAAACCACCAACTCTCCAAAAGCTCATTTTGGCCATTTTTTAGGGTAAGGGGCCATTCATCTGGCCCATTTATCGGCTGCATCTCGGTTGTGTGCAATTATACCTTGGGGAAAAGATGTGTTTCCTTCCAATACCAATAAAAATGGGGCAAGTCTGCTGCTGATGAGCACATTGGTAGGGCCATTTCTCGGTAAATTTATCATTCGCCTCATATCCTTAGCAATAAATATCCAACATTCATTGCCTTTCCATCACATTAACACTATATCTTCATATGCAGAAATGAATACATACTATATTAAATCGGCTTTATAAGTAATAATCTTTCAAATCATAAAATTAGAGAGGATCTTTTCCAAAATTAATATTTCAATTAGTTAAATTGGTTTTTTAAAAAACTAACATAAATTGTAAAAAGCTATTTCTTCTGGTTTTTTACATTATTTATTCATCATTCCCCTCTTTGTTGCAAATATTTTGTTCAAAATATGTTACAAATTCTTTTCTTTCAAAATATATTCTCAAACCCGACATTTTCAAATGATGGCCAAACCTTTAATAAAAAAATGTCCAGGTGACCGGCTGGCAAAAACAAAGTTTTTTTAGTATAAAGATGAAATTCTGAATGAATGAGCAGTCGGTCTGGGAGAATAAACATATGGGAAGCATAAAAAAATAAAGAATAAATAGAGTAGAGCAAGGGGTTTGAAAGAGGTTAGGTGGGAGGAAGTGAGGAAAACTTTTGTGTGGCCAATATAACAAAGCTAACCAATTGGCCCCTTCCATTCTCTTATGCCTCGAGGCAATTCTGTCCATATGTATGCTTTTCACAGCCATATATTTCCAACTCCCTCAAATTTATTTTCTTTTTTATCTCCATCACAACATTTTTATGCTTTTCCCTCCTTATAACCACCATCCGCCTTTGCTGCCAGATGGGAAAGAACCTACTCCCTTCCAACTTAGTGGATAATTCCACTAGTTGCGGGACAATTAAAGTAATATACAACATTTTTATTGTTTTCACCCTTTCAGGGACAAAGGGAGATCCTAATTCTCGAACTATATGTTTAAATTTTTTTGTTTCTTTAAAATAATCAGTAATTTATTTTCTTTTTTATCTCCATCCCCTCAAATTTAGGAAGTGAGGAAAAAAGATAGTTCAGTTTTTATTTCCTACACAAAGAAACTTGAAGCTTCCATTAATTTTGATCATCAAAAATGTACAGAAGGAAAAGAAGAAATCCATAAAACTTATAAATAATATGTAACAAGTGATCATTTGCCTTATAGTCAAAATTTATCTTCATTTATAAAGTAATTATCATCATTTTAGTTACCTAAAAATTCATCTCATAATTGAATATTTTCGTAAATATTTGTCATATTCTGTTACCCATAAATAAAACAAACCCTCCTTTCCTACACAAAGAAACTTGAAGCTTCCATTAATCCAAAATAACATTTGACACGCCGCCCTTTGAAGAAGCATGAGAGGCGCGGCGCATCCTTGACGCCAAACTTTTTTTGCTTTTTAACACTTTGCTAGTAATTCTACTATGCTTTTTCTTTACTTAATACATAGATAAAATAATTCAAGTATATATTAAAAATTCAGACTTCAAGACTTTCAATTAACTTTTAGATATACAATAAACAAAAAAGATAGTTCAGTTTTTATTAATGTGGAAGATAAACTGATGAGTAAAAACTGCGACTATTATAGAAGCAGGTGGTTGTTGCGGCCTTCATCTACACAAAACACATTGGGGAAAAATGTACAAATCCTCCATTATTTTTAATTACAATTTTGATCATCAAAAATGTACAGAAGGAAAAGAAGAAAAATTCTATAGAAGAAAGCAAAACTCGAATTTTTACAAACAAATAAAAGGAATGCTTCTCCTCGGCACTATTTTTTCATTTCAAATAAAAATATGTGAGTCTTCATCACACTCTTATCATCATCGTTATGATGAACAACATGTCAAATGTTCGGTGGAAGGAAGTATTTGCTCAACAAGCAGAGCACAGCTTTGCAGGAATAACACGTAATATTATTTTCATTCTTAACAGTTTTCCTAACAATTGCTTGCAGATGCGTTTCAGTATGTTCTGTTCGAGAGATGCGCGAATGTAGATGTGATAGTGAAGAGGATAACTATTGCTTCTTATGCTGCGGCAATGAGAGAAATCGTTGTTTGCCAGCCCATGAACATGGCATACTTAGGTAAATAATGTTGTAAGATGTCTTGATTGCTTAATTACTTAGAGATAATGGTGAGCGTTGGGAGCGTGATGCTTGTACAAGATGTCGAATGAATGGGGATGAAATGGATGGAATGCCATGTGATGATCAAGACACACAAAGGCTATGCCTACAGGGCAAATGCTCAAAATCAGTCTGTGTTGATAAACAACAAGGGCAATATTGTGATAAAAAGTAGATAAAAGAAAATATTAGTACAAAAATTATTTTAAGATCTGAAAAGATATGTGTAGATGATGTTTGTGAAAATCCATGTGCCAAAATTTCACCATATTTAATGATTTGTGAATGTCCAGCAATAGATCCAGATACTGGGTTTGCATCAGAAGATCGCTGTCAGCTTTGTTGCTTTGATTATCATCAGGTTACTCCAAATAAATTTAGTAGTTAAAAAAAATAATTTTAAAAAGAAGCCATCTACAAGACGTTGCCGTAATGCCCATCGGAATTATGGCATTAAATCAGCGCAAGATCGCCCAATTTGGCGAATAGGCTTAGAGTGCGCAGGTGGAAAACGCTGTAATCGCTATGGAATATGCTCAAATGATGCTTCACCCGGTGGAAGGAATCAAAACAGAGTATCAACCACACTACTTGCAATTATTATCTTTTCCATATTAATCCTAGCCGTCCTAATCACTTCATCATCCACCATTTTTTCAGAAACATTCTGATACAAATTAAATATTTATATCTTTAATTAAGCCTTTTTCACATCATATCCATTGGAATCTATTTTTTGTTTTACTTATTAAAAGTACTGATGTCACTATATATTTCAACATTTTCATATTTACCCCTAACCATGAATTGTACAGTTCGCGACATTTTTAATGAATAAAATTGAAAAAATAGTTACCCACCTTTTTCCAAACAATTTTAGGCCAAGGTGCTCCTTTTAATGTACAGTCGAGCATTACGGTTTGGCCTTGAAGTAGTAGATATTTTGTGTTAGAAGTATCAATGAATCGAGGCGGTTCTGTTAAACAGAAATTTACTCCAATGAAAGTCATTTCACTAATTCGTTGCTTACCCAAAATATTCACATTAAATTGTCTTCTCGCTTTCCCTACAGAGTTTTCAGCCAAACATGTATAAGTTCCCTGATGACTAGCAATTTGTGCATCAACAATGTGCAGCCAACTTCCGCCAGATTGAATAGAAACATTTGTAGGAAGATTAGTAGAATTGTTCTAATGTAAAAGGATCCCATAAGATTATATTAGAGAACAATCTAAATAATATTTTCTTACAAAAAGCCAAGTAATTGTTGTGGATTCGCCTGGATTCTGCAAATCACAGTTCATGGGAAGAACCTCTCCTTGCATAACCTCAAGCATGGCATCAGTTCCCAATTTGGGTGGAGCTTAAAAATTGTCAATTAATGAAAAAATATGTTTAATTTGGAATAATAATAATTCTTGATTGCTTTTAATTTTTATTCATTCCATTAAATTATAAATGCTAATAGTAAATAGCATTAAGACCTCATGGTAGTTTGTTTATTCAATTATTAAATGTCATTTGTAACATTTAGCTAATTTGCTAGAAAAATAAAACTAGGAAAGAATAATCCACGGCAAGGATTACGTAAATACATTCGATTAAGGATTAGTAATAGAGGTTTCGCGCGTAAGGAACACCAAGAGGATTGAATTTAAAACAGACATACTTATACAGATAGAAAAATGAAATGTAAATAATTCACATTTTTTAATTCTCTTGATAATTTTTCATAAATTTTAGCAACATTATTAACATTTTTCAATAATTTAAACATAGATGGAGACTTCATATATGCGTCAGAATAGTTCAGCCCCGTCTGGCATTCAAAATTCAGTTGAATTAGGTCTATTTAAATCGCAGCAGATAATTCAACCTCCACGCCGTACAAAACGTATCCAGAATTTTCAAAACGTTGGTGGCAGTCTATCACTAAGTTTTGACACATCTGCATTGGAAGACTTATTAGAGGTCGGAAAAAATGAAATGGAAGAGGAAAGAAGACGAAAAACTATAAATGCTATTGGATTGGGTAGAAACGTGGCGGATATGATTGCTACTAATAGAAGTGGGATTGAATTTTTTGCACCAGAGTATAGCAAAGATCACGGAAAGCAACAAATAAAGAATCAGCTGGAAGATAAGAAGAATCTTTTTCAAAGTAATGGAATAAAGAATATAGAAGAAAGTGGATTAGTAATTGAGAAAATTAAAAAATGTCAAGAAAAGTTCAGGGAATCAAAAGATTTTGATAAAGAAGATGATGAGGAGTTTTGGAATGGAATTAGTGCATTGAAGACGACAAAATATGGAATAACAACAGTTAGGTCATTAATATTTCAAAATTTAAATTACTTTTAAAGTGGTGCATTGCTTGGAATGGAGCAGCAATGTATCTAGTTTCTGATAGACTAGGGGAGTTCTTGCTGAATTTGTTGCTTGGAATATTAGGATTCTGGCAAGCCAAAAGAATGTTAGCTTTATCAAGAATTTTTTGTTCATACTATAATTTTAGTTCTAAAAAGCAGAACTTTCGCAAATTATTAAATCTGTTAGCACCGACATTGATCTTTATACAAACAGCACTAATGGTTTTACAAAGAAGCGCCCTGGAAGCTTTTGCTTCATTCAGTTAGTTTGTTCGACAAAAGAATGATCAAAAAATTCTTTCAGAGATTACACTTCCTATCGCTACAAATTATCAAATGAAGAAACAGCAGTTTGATTTTCAATTTGATGGACAATTAGCTTCAGTTTTTGCCATTGGAAATACAGTATTGATGTGCTTTGTATGCTATTGTAATTTAAGCGTGCTGCGCTTTATTTTACAAAAAGTAGGCGCTAGATTGGATGAAATTTACATAGAAAACTTCGAAATGATGCCAAAAAAGTAGAATGGAATGAAAGTATCAAACAGATCGAGAACCCACCCATATGTATTTTTATAATATTTTTAAAATAAAACTATACCTAGAACAATTGTAGTTTTTTCAAGTTTTCCAGCCTCATTCACAGCTGTACATGTGTAACGACCAATATGTGCAGAACTAACTCGCAGAATTCTCAAGCTAAGATTTGGCTGTTTAATAATTAAATAATTTCGGTATTTAAACTATAAAATTACCAAGACTACATATTCTGGTGTGTTAACATTTAACGGTTGGGAATCATGTGCCCAAAGCACTTTTGGCCTGACTTGTCCCTCGGGCACTAACACAGGGCACGGAATTTCAAGCTGAGCACCATCCTTGGCAACAAGTACATCTTCAATATCCGATTGTAGCATTCTTGGTTTCACTATAAATTAAAACAAAAGAAAAAATATAAATTTTGTGAAAAACAAAAACACAACCAAACCAAACGGGGAAAGATAAAAAACAAAAGGGATGATAAGAAAAGCTTTAAAATCTTTGTGGCATTCGCGCAATTTTATAACGCAATTCTTAAGTTTTATTGCGACAAAAATTAATATTAAAAATGTTTATTACAAACTTACTTATCAATTGTACATTAACATCTTGTAAAGCATTTCCAGCAGCACTTTTAGCCTTACATGTATATGTTCCTTTATGTGCATCAGAACCATTTTTCAGTAATAAAGATCCATCACGAAGTATCATTACATGCTCATTTGATATAGTTTTAGAGAGTGGTTGTCCATCCTAGTCCAATAAGTATTAATTTTATATATTTTAAATTTTTATCAACCTTAAACCATTCAATCTCAGGTCGAGGATTGCCAAGTAGAACAACACAATTGATTTGTAAATCCCTTCCTTCGACACTTAAAATTGCAACAATTATTTAAAAATGTTTTTGAATAATAAAATTAATTATAAAAAATACTTAACAGTTCCATTTTTGAAGGCAAACTTGCAAGAACAGGGCTCACTTAATTTAAAAAAATTAACAATTAATCCGTAGAAAGCCACCTAATCCTGTAATAACCAAGTTTGTGCGCTTTCTTTGTTCTCCAAATTGATTTCTAACTATACAAGTAAAAGTCGACTGATCAGACAAAGTTGATCCTCTAATATGAAGACTGTCATCAGGCAATTGAGAATAACGTAATTGTTCTTCTATTAATCCATCAATTGGAAAACCATTTTTAAGCCATTGGATTTGTGGTTTTGGATTTCCATCAACACGACAGTTAAGCGTTGCTGTTTGGCCAATTTGGACATAAACTGTTTCTGGACTTGGCAAAATTGTTGGCGGGCCTATTTAAAATATATTAAGAATATAGAGAAAACATTCTTTAACTCACTTCCAACACCAAGTGTCAGTGGTTTAATTGCTGAGCCAGCAATGTTTTCAGCTTTACAGGCATAAGTTCCAGCATCTGAGATATCTGCACGGGGAATAGTTAAACGACCACCTTCTTGAATTTGTATATAGCGATCATTGAATAACTGTCGTCCATCTTTCCACCAAACTATTGTTGGAGGAGGAATACCAGTAATGACCTAAACATTAAAGGAAATTCATGTTTGTCATTCAAAAATTAACTTGACAATCAAGTATTATAGAATCATCTTTTGTTATCATTTGTTTATTTTGTGAGACATGAATAGTTGGCGGAACTAAAAAATTTATTAAACGTCAAGTAAAAAAAAAATGCGTAGTAAAAAATGACCTGCAATTTGAACGTAAGCAGAAGCAATGGCATTCCCAGCTATGTTTTTTGCTTGGCATGAGTAAGAACCTTCATCCTCGTCTTCCACGTCACTAACAATTAATTCATCTCTTTGGCTAATATAGAATTTTGGATCAGAAAATATTGGGGAACCTAGAATTTTGAAGTAAAAATAGAAATATTTTCTTGAAAAGTTAAAAAAACCTCTGAAGAACCAGGTAACATCTGGTTTCGGCACACCTGTTGTAATGCATCTCAAAGTAAAAGTAGTACCTTCAACGCTATATAATTCTCGTGGCTCTACTCGTACACTTGGAGGTAGCATAACAGTCAACCACACAGTTTCCTCGCTTTGACCTCCTGTAGTTCGAGCACGACAAGTGTATGTCCCGACATCTTCAAAACTCGCATCATGGATGCGCAAAGTTCCATTATCATAGGTATACTAAAACAACGAGTAATTTTCTTATGATTGTTTTAAACATACAGTTTTCGCGGAATTCCCTACATTTAAACTGTGATTATGCATCCAGTTAATGCGCGGTCTTTCGATACTTTGAGTTATACAATGCAAAAATGCAGTCTCATGAAGCATTACAGATTCATTTCTCATTGCTATTATGTCGGGTGGCAATTCTGGTGATAAATAGTTGAAAAATAGTAAAATTGACTTAATAAAATGCTTCAACCTTTGGTTTCAAGAAAAGTCGAAACAGAATGATTGCCTAGAGAACTAACTACCAAACAAGTGTAATAACCACGATGGGCAGGGGTAACTGAATCTATCGTCCATGTCGAGGTGTCTGTACTTCTATAATGAATAATTATTACATAATTATTTATCCCTTCATGAAAACCCTTACTCATAAAAGAGAGGACCACCGATTGTTCGACTTCCAAATAGCCAATGTACAGTAAATGGTACACGAGATTCAATTGAACAAGTAAGATTTACAGCACTATATGCATTTGCAGTGTGCCTTTCAGCCATGTAAGCTCTAGGACCAACAACATCAACTGCAGCGATTGCTGTAGGGGCAATGCGTAGAAATTCGTAGTTCTTTAAACGAATAAATCATTAATGAAAAAGTTTATTACCTGCGCATCTTTTCCCCTAACACGCACAAAAAAGAATATTTTTGGTGGAATTAAAGGACCAACAAAATGGAGAAAAGGGCTGTTTCCTGGATATAAACGAGACTCGTTTCGATAAAGTTCATTTCCGTTGTAGTCAACAAGCGATACATGCTCCAAAGCACCAGGTGGCCTCAAACCAGTCATTTTAATAAGTAAATAAGTTGGTTGACCAGCTACGGGACGAGGATGAGTCTAAAGATATAAGGGATTTTTAGAGAAAATTAACTAATAAATTTAAAAATATCTCGTAATTCTATACTAGATCAATAGAAGAAACAGGTTGGGAAGAGAATCCATACTTGAAATCAATGTCTCCATGACCAAAAATTAGTAAAGTATGTCTGAAAAATTCTCTGTTTAGATCGCCATAATTTTACTAACTTTAATCTGCTACTGGTTCTGACTCGCCAAATGCCTGGTACTGGTGCAAGAAGTCGAACCAGCTTTATATTTTTCAAATTGATTGTTCCATCATCGTGTTCGTATTTGTCGATACGGCGATCTAATAAATATATAATTAAAAAGTAACTTATTTAGAGAAAATCAACTATGTGGATCAACTAATTCAATATCCATCAGATCACTGTCATCTCGAACTCCAGCCAACGAGACGACCAACTCAGAAAATGATGTATCAATTGGGACAAGACTATTAAAAAATAAAATTATTAATGTTTCAATTATCCACCTAGTGTGAGTTTGACCATGTTCACGAACTTCATAAAGGATGTGAACTTTGCGTCTAGCTACAGAATGACGTACATACTCGAGAACTTAAATTTATTAACTTTTGATTATCTACATAAGTTAAATAAATACCGGTATTGACATGTGATTTTTCCAGATGAAATACTTGTCCAAAACTGGCAGCTGCTATTCTTTCAAATACTTTATATCCAGGAGCTGAACGATTGCCACAATCACCAGTCATTACGAAGACAACCTTTTTTTTTTAAAAATAATTTTTAAAAAAACTCGAAATCGAGTATCAAAATTCTTATAATACGCACTGAGCTTTGTTTCTCTTGTATAAGGTTTAGTACGGCACTTTCAAGATGGAAATCTTTGGAACGTGCATCAGTAAAAACATAAATATACGATCCTGGCAAAGAAACTTCAAGCGCTTTCTTAATTCCAGATAATGCCTAGAAATAATTATAATTTTTAGAAATTTAAAATATGAATGACCATTTCTGGACAGTCACCACCACCCTGTACTGAAACAGAGGCCAATTGTTGTTGGAAAAGGTCAGGATCTGTTGTAATAAATGGAGGGCTAACTTCTGAAAGAAATCTTTTTGAATTAAAAAATGAGAGAAATGCCTGGATCATGAAACAGAACGAGAACGAAATTGTAGATCAGCTTCTTACGCTGCTTCATTACAGTTTCAAAAATTCCTTTAGCACCATGACGAACTTGATTCAGATCATCTGTAAGCATCATATTTACATATTTCTATTACCTTAATATAAACCATTCATTGAGCCAGTCTGATCAAAAACGAATGTGAGAGAAGAGACATCCGGAGGGGGAGGAGGCTGGATATTAGCCGCCTCGTCTATAACTTCTCTTTGAAGATGATATATCTCTTTATATGGTTGTTGACCAAGTTGCAGCTCATATAGAGGATGCCCATAGTCTATTTGGTTTGATGATATGATCAGAATAATATTGAGTAAAACTGAGATAAGTAAGAGGAATTGGGCATGTTGCATAATGGAGATTATCTTTCCTGTATAATGAAGGATTATTATTAGCGCTACAAATAATTTATAAATTTTGTATTAAATCTATCAGTCAGAAGTTGAATTAACATAAAAACAGTTAAGGTTGGAGAAGTTTGAATTATAAAATTAATTAATCTAAAATCGATGAATTATGCCTTTCTCATTTATTGTAGATAACATAATGATGCTAAAGGCAAATCGACTGAATTAGAAAAGTATTTATCTTAGGGACAAATCTACACTAGTATGCTAAAATCAAAATGCTAAAATCAAAAAAGTGTGGTCTATAAGAGACTGACTCCTATTGTGATTTTAAAAAAGAACGGATGAACAAAGCGCACGTATGAAGCAGTCTTTAGTTTTTTAACTTTAACTAGGCTATAAAAGAAAACTGTCTGTTGTGGAATATAAAAAGTTTATATGTCTCGGACAATCGACTGGACCACCGAAGAGTTTATTCATTTGACTTTTATGCCTGCCCCTAATTCTCTCACATTTGCCTCTTCAATAAGAATGCAGTCGATTAAATGATCAAATTTCATATTTTCAAAATATACAAGCCTAAAGTTATTTTTAATGAACTTTTATAAGGGGCATGAGTCTAAAAACATTAAATCAATATCATAATTTATTGAGAAAAATTTGAATAACTTAAAAATTGAACAAAATCCCATGGGAAAAATGTCAAAAAATTTAAATAAATAAAAATAAATAAACCTATAAATTATATCAATCTTCTAAAGCCTCTTCAGATTTCTATTGTTGAAATTCCCAATTCTAGTAGCAAAGGCCTTTATAATTGCTTTAGCACATTCTGGCTCAATCACAATATGGGGCTAAATTTTTAATTTTAAAAATTTGATAAATTTATTTAATAAAAATTAACCTCAATAGGGGCTCTAACAAGTTTCATACATGGTAAATATTGTTCAATAAAGCTCGGCATTTCAATTTCTACGTCAGAGTAGTGTTCGGCAAACAACAATTTAAGCATGTTCTTAGCCTCTGACAACTGTTTAAAAAAAATAATTAAAAAATAAAAAATAATCCAAAATTAAAAAATGTTACTTAAAATCGTTTAGAAAATAATATTTTACCCCAAGTTCACGATTTGCCAAAACAAATTGAGCAATAACTGCAGCAATCAGGAATTTCTTCTCCTATAAAATTATTAAAATTGTAAATTAATATTTAAAATTAATACGATTTACTTCAGATTTATCAGCAACAACCAATTTTGGTTTTAAAGGGTTTTCATTATTTGAATCCATTCTATCCAAAAGTTGTTGAACCCTTTCTCTCCTTTGCTCTTCCTCTTTTGCACGACGTCCAAATCTTGTTGTTTCCGCAAATGTTCCTTCCATCGGAGCATTTGTTTGATTTCTATTTTCAAATTGTTGAAAAAATTCTCGTCGTTTTTTCATGCTTTGCGCTGCGATGGCAAAACGCATATTATTTCTCTAAAATTTTGATAGAATTGTAAAAAAAGGTATAAAAAACAATTACAAACCTGCTCTGACAATTTTTTCAGTTCGTCAAAGTCAATTTCTAAAAATTTAAATTTTCTAAAAAGAAATAACAGAGTTGAAAAATTATTTTTACCATTTTTAACACCATTTTCCTTCTTGCTTTCATTAGATGAAGGGACAGAAGCATCACTAGTTGAACAAAAATCTTTATTAAAATCAACAAGCCGAAATTCTTCAGTTTCCTCATCAGTATCATCATTCTCACTGTCAGTAAATTCAGCACCCTCAACAGCGCTTGTGTAGCGTTTCTTAATTGAATCTTTAAAAATAAAACAAAATTAAAATAAACTTTGTTTAATTCTTCATCAGCAACTTCGTTCATCTCTTCATTATCAGACGAATTTTCATCATTGGAGTTAGAATTATGCAGATTATGTACATGATTAATGTTTTTGGCCAATAAAGCATCGTCGGTGTAAAAAATGCTGGAACGCGTTACAAGAGGTTTCACAACAGGTTTTGGCTTCTAAAAAGAAAGAGTATTAAAATAAAAATATTTTTTAGAAAAATTGAAAGGATAAAAGAAAGAGAATAAAAAACGAAGGTCCCTAAAGCCCAAAATTTTTATAATTAAAAAAGTTAAATTGCATACAATTTTTGGTTCAGGTGGCGGCTTTATCACTCGTAGCTTTCTAGGTTGTACTGGCTGTGTATTTTTGGGCTTTCCTGACTTGAATTTGTTCTTGAATTTTAATTTTGTAGCTTCTTCTTCCATTTTAATAGCCTCCAATCGTTCTTTAAGAATTTTATCGCTTTCGGCATTAACTTCTTCCATTGTTCGTTTCATTTTAAAAAGAAGAGACCCCGTTCTATTATTGTCAGTAAAAATCTCGATATCATCATATAAATAAGTGTCAATAATTGTTTTAAGTTTTCCAGTAGGAAAAAAGCGTTTCAGCTCCTAAAAAGAGAGGAAACTAGTTGAATTAAAGGATATTTTTAGTGAAAAAGAATCATTAAATTTTAGAGAAAAATTTTAATATACTTTTTTCAAGAAAACAAAAACAAACTGATTTATTCATTTCAACTCCATACGCAACTTTATATTCTTTTTGAAGCTCTTGTAATTCCACTTCTTTTTCTTCTGCTCCCAAATTATGTAAACATTTTAATAAATTTTCTTTTCCCATAAGAATCTTCGGACAGGATTTTGGGTCGCGAACTAGAACCTAAGAAATATTATATAAAAATTTAATTGAAGAATATTAATACTAAACCTGCAATCGTTTAAATTTCTCAGTCTCTTTTGCACTCCGGAAACGATTAGAATCTTCTATTGAACTTAAAATATGGGCAATATCCGGTCGAGACTTAATCTAAATGTAACAATAGTAAATTTGACAAATGAATAAAGAGAAAATTTCGATTTAAAGGCTTATAACATAATTTTTATAAAATTCTATATCATAAACTGTTGACCAGAAAATAATGAAATTAAAATCTCGTAATGGTAAAAAAAAGTAACCTTGTAACAAAAAACCTTCTCTGGATTTACATTGCCAGCACCTTTTGCCATGTCTGTATAACAAGGTTCTATAACATCACGAAAGTCGTCTGAACCTAGCATAGCTGGAATTGATGGATATCCAAGTTTTTCAGCGAGAACTCCAATGTCATTACATGTATCTTCCCTTTAAAAAATATTCTAAGAATCGATTTTAATCTTTAATTAGAAACTAAAAAAGCTTAGATTTTTTCTAAAAATAAATAAAAAGAACCTGAATGTTGTGATTAAAACTGGAATAGTAACTGGACTATCAGCACTGCCAATAGTGCAAATTAATTCTTCTCGTACATAAGCCATCAACTCTTCTCGACTAATTTTCGTGGTATTATTAACACTAAAGAATTCATCATTATTCATAGCTAAAAATAAAAAATTATTCAAATTAAATTTTAACAAAATTTAAATAACATAATAAATAAAACAAAAAAAATCAAAAAATTAATTTTTCTCATTTCACAACAAAATAACAGATATAACGCTAAAAGGGTTCGAACCATAGTCAATTTTATATTGTAATCAAAGACTTTTCCATCTGAACCAAATGTCACAGTGCTGCAGTAATAGACTCTAGTGTCCATTTCTAAAATAATTTAATAACAGCCATGAATTGGCATTCTGTTATAATTGACATTTTGTCCAAATATGAACAAATAGAGTACAGCCAGATGAGTCTGACTAATTCAAATGTTTTGCGACAAAATGCCAGTATTTCCATAAACGACAAAATGTCATATTTCCCTTTAACGACAAAATGTCTCATTTCGCTTAAACGACAAAATGTCTCATTTCCTTTAACGAAAAAATGTCTCGTTAACCTATTAAAGACAAAATGCCAGATTTCCTAAACGTCGTTTAACTTCAAAGTCATTTTTCTTTTATAAAAATTATAGTAATGTAACGAATTATACATCGTTCGACTCCTCTCGTCGAGCTCTATCCAACGATACCAAAATTAGATTAAACGGATAAGTTTAAAATTTTGACTATTTCTCCAAAAATCGATATTTCATTGATCAATATCTTAAAAACGGCACGATAAAATTGCCCTATTTTTTGATATGTTGTACAGTTAATGATATGGTATCGAATGAGGTATCAAACAAGTTGATCTAACAACCCCATTCCAAAATTTTCCGGCTGAAAAGTTTTGGGGGTAATCTTCTGTTTAGCGATTTTGCGTTAACTTCAAAGTCATTTTTATTTTTTAAAAATCCGCAGAGATATAACAAGCGATACATCGTTCGACTCTTCTCGTCGAGCTCTATCCAACGATATCAAAACTGGATTAAAATATTAAGTTTAAAAACTTGCTTCCAGATACCGTAATTTTTAGTTACCGTAAATTTTGTAATACAGCCCCCGGTTGCAGTAGAGCCCCCCGCTTTAATTAAGCCCCCCTTTCAAGGATGGTTGAAAAATAAAGCCCCCGGTTGCAGTAGAGCCCCCCTCTCAAATACAGCCCCCCCCCATTTTTAAACAATATAAAAGAGAGAATGAAATGAGAAAAATTACCTATTTCTGAGATTAATTAAATATTTTTTGTTATTTTTAAATAAAGAATGGCTGATATGTTATGCTGTACTTGCAACACACCAACATCTGGTGCTCATCTTTGTAAAATTTGTCAAAAGCCTTGCCATGCTATTGAACCGTGTGCAATTTCATGTGGAGAAGAAGGCTTCGGTACAAACGTCATATGTTCCGATTGTTTTTTAGACATAGAAGATGTTGAAGAAGTGAGCAAAAATAACGAAGATAAATTTTTCGAACAAGAATTAAATTGTGAAGATGAAAATGGAACAAACCCAAGAAAGCGAAGGGCCTATACAATTAATGAAAAAATTGAGATTTTGGATTTTTCAAAGAAAACTTCGATTCATGCAGCAAGCAAGCATTTTAAAATTGATCGAAATACAGTGCGAGATTGGAAAAAGCAAGAATCAGATTTGAGAACTATGTATGAATTATTTAATTAAAAATTATTCAATTTCAAATGAGTTAATTGTCAAGTCATTTATTGTTTGCGGAATGACTAAAGATAGTATTGGGGAATTTGATGAGAATATTCACGTTTTTAAGGTTATCATTTATAAATATACTTTACTCAACAATAAATTTAAGGCGGATGGAGCAATTCCAAAAGGCATTGATTTGCTACGACAACGCCGCAATTTAAGAGAAGAAATTGATAATGAACAAGATGAAATTTGTGAAAGTGATTATTCTATTGAAATTTGATATGTGAAATTTTATTTAACAAAGCGAATATTTAATTAATAAAATTTATTTTGAAGTGTTGAAATATAAAGCCCCCGGTTGCAGTAGAGCCCCCCGCTTTAATTAAGCCCCCCTTTCAAGGATGGTTGAAAAATAAAGCCCCCGGGGGCTGTATTACAAAATTTACGGTATATTTTAGTGATATTTCGCTTAACTTCAAAGTCATTTTTCTTTTATAAAAATTACAGTAATGTAACGAATTATACATCGTTCGACTCCTCTAGTCGAGCTCTATCCAACGATACCAAAATTAGATTAAACGGATAAGTTTAAAATTTTGACTATTTCTCCAAAAATCGATATTTCATTGATCAATATCTTAAAAACGGCACGATAAAATTGCCCTATTTTTTGATATGTTGTACAGTTAATGATATGGTATCGAATGAGGTATCAAACAAGTTGATCTAACAACCCCATTCCAAAATTTTCCGGCTGAAAAGTTTTGGGGGTAATCTTCTGTTTAGCGATTTTGCGTTAACTTCAAAGTCATTTTTATTTTTTAAAAATCGCAGAGATATAACAAGCGATACATCGTTCGACTCCTCTCGTCGAGCTCTATCCAACGATACCAAAATTGGATTAAACGGATAAGTTTAAAATTTTGACTATTTCTCCAAAAATCGATATTTCATTGATCAATATCATAAAATCGGCATGATGAAATTGCCCTATTTTTTGATATGTTGTACAGTTAATGATAAGGAATCGAATGAGGTATAATACATCCTGATATAACAACCCGAATCCAAGATATTCCGGCTGAAAGTTTTGGGGTTAATCTTCTCTTTAGCCATTTTGCGTTAAACTTCAAACGCATTTTTCTTTCTTAAAAATCCCAGAGATGTAACAAGATATACATCGTTCGACTCGTCTCGTCGAGCTCTATCCAACGATACCAAAACTGGATTAAAATATTTATTTTAAAAACTTGCTTCCAGATACCGTAATTTTTAGTTATATTTTAGTGATATTTCGCTTAACTTCAAAGTCATTTTTCTTTTTAAAAATTACAGTAATGTAACGAATTATACATCGTTCTACTCCTCTCGTTGAGCTCTATCCAACGATACCAAAATTGGGTTAAACGAATAAGTTTAAAATTTTGACTTTTTCTCCAAAGTAACCAGACTCAAATGAAATTTTCTCGCCTTAAAATGCAGACGATCTCTTAATTATTTTGGGATACTGTATTTAAGATATAAACCTAGCTATATTGAAAAAATAAAGAAATTTCACCATTAATATTTTGAGTTATAAGGGTTAGAAGTTTTTAATGAAAATTTTGTATTATTTCTGGGTAACCAGACTCTAATGACATTTTCTCGCCTTAAAATGCAGACGATCTCTTAATTATTTTGGGATGCTGTATTTAAGATATAAACCTAGCTATATTGAAAAAATAAAGAAATTTCACCATTAATATTTTGAGTTATAAGGGTTAGAATTTTTTAATGAAAATTTTTTATTATTTCTGGGTAACCAGACTCAGATGACATTTTCTCGCATTAAAATGCAGACGTTCTCTTAGTTATTTTGGGATACTGTATCTACGATATAAACCTAGGTATATTGAAAAAATAAAGAAATTTCACCATTAATATTTTGAGTTATAAGGGTTAGAATTTTTTAATGAAAATTTTTTATTATTTCTGGGTAACCAGACTCAGATGACATTTTCTCGCCTTAAAATGCAGACGTTCTCTTAGTTATTTTGGGATACTGTATCTACGATATAAACCTAGGTATATTGAAAAAATAAAGAAATTTCACTTTCAAAATTTTGATTTATAGGGGTTTGAAATTTTTAATAGGATTTTTAATTGGTTAAAAAATCCTATTTTTAATATTACGAGAAACTACGATATCTGGAACGGTATCTCTAAATTTTAAAATTTTGATAGTTTATACTGATAGTATAAAAGCTGTTGCCTGTGTTCCCATCGCAGTCTATATCTACTTCACTTATTAGATCCTCCGCTATCTCGGGCAAACATTATGGAGTTTTGGACAGTAGCATCGATGGTTTGGTTCACGTATATGTCGCTGCTCATATTTTCGTCCGTAACGACCTCTCTACTTCATTGTTGCTGTTGCAAGAAGAAAAAGAAGGCAAATAAAGTTGGTGGTAAAATTGGCAAAGCCCCTAAAATGCCTTCTGCAGCTCCAGTAAAGGTATGAATCCTTGTCTTTTTTTTCAATCTTTGTTTAAAGGAAGTGACCCGTGTTACTACTGGTAAAAAAACAAGCATCCCCAGCCCGCCGAAGACACAAACTGGAAAGAAGACAAAAGCCAACATCGAGGAAACCACTACAACTAAGAAAGTTCGATCAAAAGAATCAAAGAAATCCAAACAATCAAAGAAATCGAAACTCTCAAAGTCTGGTTCGCCCAAAAATTCCAAGCATTCGAAGAAACACAAGCGAAGCAAAAATCAAGACGATGGAGATGATTCACAATCTTCGCGAGGGGCTTTGGAGGATGTTGTAAGTGTTTGATTATTTTGTACGAATTTTTAATTTAATTTTTTAGCACCTGAGTGCTGAACCAATCAAACCGAGGTCATTCGTCCTTGATGATAAGGAGGTTGATGAGAAGGAATTTTTAAAATCTGTTATCTTTTTTATTTTATCAGGCAAGAATCAAGAATGAAAGTTTGAAGAAGGAAGAGGCAGATCCATATCCTACAATTTCGGCTTTTCTGTCGGATCGAGATGATGATTAAGAAACGTTATTGAAGTGTTCTATTCTGTATATATTGTATTTCAAATATCTTGAAATAATAATTTTGATAATTGCTAATAAAACATTATTGTATGTATTTCATTTATTTTATGGATAAAGGGTATAGATATAGGTTAATTGTTTAATTTTACTTAGCTCTAATTCATCAACGGCGTTAATCTAATTTCCTTTACCAGTTAGGTGTCTATTATTATTTAAATAAAAGGGTCCATTTTGAAGTTGTGTTTTTTATAGAGTGCATTAGCATACTTTCAAGACAAATAATATTTTGTTTCAATGAAAAATAATCAAACTGCTTTCTCCTCTTTTTTGAACACATCAACCTCTCACATTTTCTCATACCAGAGTTTCTATTTAATTATTGTGTACTGATAATTTTATTGCTTATATGTGAATTATTATCGAATTAATAATTTTGATAATTAACCTTCTTTTGAAATTTTACTAAGGAATTTTTAAAGGAAATATTTTAATTTAACCTTGCCGTCGTTCCTAATATTTTAGAAAATGACTTGTCCATATCTCGCTGATCGTACCACATTAAACATTCACGAGGATGAAGGTGAATCTGAGATAATTAAAAGTGATAATCAAAGTAAACAACCTTCGTCAACTTCAAGCAGTAGTGTAAGGGATGGTGTTTACAAAGCGGCCATCTTTACTGATCAAATTTCATACAATGGTTACTTACAGGTGAAGCCATTAAAACCATTGTTCTAATTTCCCTTTTATTAAACTCTTATTTGAGCTTGATAAACTTTTGGATTGTCAAGTTATGCGATCTAACGATGGAAAACGTTTTATTCCAGACGAACATCTCTTCATTATAACTCATCAAACCTATGAACTTTGGTTCAAACAATGTAAGAGATATATTGAAACTAATCAAGTGAATAATAAATTTCTATAAATCCAGTGATTTTCGATATTGATCAAGTTCGCGCATTGCTATATAACAAGGTGACCTTTCTAATTCTTGTTCTTCTAAAATACATATTTTAAGATTGTCGATGAAACAAAAACCCTTCAAATTGTAAGCCTTCTAGAAAGGACAGCAAAGATATTAAAATTACTTGTTGATCAAATACTAATACTCGAAACTATGAGTCCATTAGATTTTGTTGAATTTAGGTAGATTATAATAATTATTTAAAAATTAGAAATTTAAGAAATTTTTTAACTTCCGCTTCTGGTTTCCAAAGTCTACAGTTTCGTTTATTAGAAAACAAATTGGGAATTTTGAACAAAAATCGTGTTTCATACAATTACCAACATTATAAAGAGGTTTTTGTTAAAAACGATCAAGAGAATGATTTAATTACTCAATCTGAGAGAGAACCATCATTGTTTGTACTTGTTGATGTATGTTTTTGAAAAAATGAAAAGAAAATCTCATTTATAGCGTTGGTTATCCAGAACACCTGGCATTTATGAAGAAGAATTTGACGAAGAAACGGATGATATATCTGAAACAAATGATTCTTTAAGCAATAAACAATCTTCTCTTGATCCTGGAATGAATGGTTCTCTGGGAAAACGAAAAACATTTTGGGACAGATATTTAGAGGCAAATACTATTTAATAAAATTGAAAATATAATTTCTTTAAAGGCAGTTTCACAATATCTGTCTTTTATGCTTGAAGAAGTAAATAATCCTAATCAGACAAAAGAGGAGCGCGATCTTCGCGGGGATGAATATGTTAAAATTAGGCGAAGTTTTCAAACAATTACTAATGAAAACGATTATAATACATTTGTAGAGAAAGGTGGATTATTTAAAATCCGGCAAATTATAAAATTTATAAGGTGAACGGCGTCTCAGCCACAATGCTCTAAAGGGTGCATTGATGATCTACTTCTACAGGGACATGCCTCGGTTCTCTCAGCCATATCAAATCCTATTTCATTTGATGGATATAGACTCTTTATTGCAAAAATGGCGATGTAGTTATAAGTCTTTAGATAAATAATTAAGTTGTGATTTTTAAAGATAATCATTTGATGCTTGTTCAACGAATGTTGGGAAGCAAAATGGGATCGGGAGGAAGCAGTGGATATATGTATTTACGGTACTGATCAGATATATCCATTTAATTACTCTAATTCTCTTTCTTAAAAGTTCAACAGTTAGCGATCGCTACAAGGTCTTTCTTGACCTCTTCAACTTAAGCACTTGGTTAATACCAAGAAGCTACATTCCTAAACTTTCGCCCAAAATGATGAGGACACTCTCGGGAAGTTGATGAAATATAAGAAACTATTGAGTTAAAGATTGATTTCGACAAACGAATTGTTAATAAGAAAATTTTTAATAATTATTTTTATAAATAGAATTCTTAAAATTAAAAACAATTTAATAAACAAATGAAAGTTAAAATTAAAAAAATGAAAGCTCTTCTCAAATTATTTGAAACAGAATTCCTTAAAGTTGATGAATCGCTGCTCCAAGGTAAGTCCATTATTGATGGAAATTGTTCATCGGTTAAACCACCAATTTTACTTGCTCCAATATGGAAAGACATTTCTGAATCTAGGTCAGGATTTGAAGATTGAAATGATGATCCAATTGCTAAATGGCCAGTGCTAAAGTGTTCGACTAATTCTGCACCCAAACCAAGTGATGTGATTGCCTAAGATTGTTCAAAACTTTGATTTTCTATTGTCTTTTTAGACAAACCTGTAGCCTAAATCTATAAACAGCCTTAGGGTTGAGATCAGTTAAATGTTCTATCCTTTGTTCAGGGCCTACAATTGCTACTTTAGAAGGAGTATCTAATAACGGAAAAACAAAGTTTTAAACTGAAAGTTTAAACTACGAAAAAGAGTAGAAGAAAGAACAGTTCGAAACCCGATTAGTTGATTATTTTTTGGTTCAAATTGCCGTTGCCAAGTCCAAGAACAATTAGCTGTAGTTAAAGAAGTTGCTAAACAATTTAATCTTTGGATATCCTGCGCTTGTTGAGATTCTAAGTTTCTCATATTATTGGAATTTTCCGAAGATTTTTTCCTTTTTTCATTGTCTTCTCTTAGCCTAATCTGTTTAGAATCTTCAATAATGGATATCTCTTTATCTCCGTTTTCAATTAATTCTTCAATTGGAAGCCATTCTCTTCCAACATTTGAAGACAATTTTGTTGTCCGTGTTGTTGTTGTTACTGTATTTATTGTACCTATTTTTGAAAGCATACATAAGATGGATAAATTGTTAAAGTCAGATACCGTTTAATGGTAGTGCAAAGGCAGGCAAATTATCACTGTTTGGATAAGGCCAATTAATCCTCTTACCAAAATCTTCGCTTGACTTGCATTGTAAAGGTGTATCTGAAGGTGTTTGTTCACAAGGCAATGTTGAAAAAGTCAAACGAGCAATCAGCTAAATTTTTTAATTTTAAAATAATTTTATAAATTTAATAATTCACATTTTCATTATTGTTTTTCACTTTTTGTTGGCCTTCTTTAATAACATAAACTTCGATTCTGACATAATAATCGCATTGAAATTGTAGATTTTCGAGTGTAGCTACACAATTGTGAACAAAAAACTCCTGGGGAGGTAATTGGTTCAAACAACGCATTGAACGAACAAATACTCGGAATTGACGCTTAAATTTTTAAATTTTTGATTAACTTTGATTAAAATCTTTTACTTGATTTTCAATCAATTTATTCCCTGTACAACTTGGATGATCATTCCATGAAATAATTGTCTTTAAACGATTCCCCTCAAAGAATGGTGTTTTAACCTGGGCTACATAATGAAAATTTTGAGAGATTTTGGATTGCTCCTTAAAATGATCATAGAAAAATAATTTTCTTCAATTTTTACCACAAAATCATTCTTTTCATTATCAAAAAATGGCAAATTTTCAACATTTGAATTGTTTTTGCTTTGTTTTTTATAAGCGGTTGCACCAGTCTTAAGGAAAAGAACAGCTGGTTCGCCACGTAATTCACCTTCGTTTGTATCCACAGTAGCTAGAAGCTCAACAATATAAACTTGATTTTGTTCCAATCCATTAATTTGTGTTTTGGTAGTGGAGCAAGGCAAAACTAAGCTTTTTCTCATAGGTTCTTGATCCTAGAATTATTTTAAGATATGAGGGATATAAGTTTAATGTAAATACAATTTCAGATAATTCAGTTCCTCCATCATAATCATCCTCATCATTTCCTTTAGAACTTCTACGTTGACGTAGTTCAAAGACTTTTGCTAATTCTAACGATGTTTTCCTAGAATAAAATCAACTTTATTGTTTTATCAATAATAATCCAATAAACATACCACCAACTAAGCTGATAATCTTTAATTGGTATATCGGATATAGGTGGAGACCACCCTATTTTGGCAATTTCACCTCCACTATTAGATTGAATATCATCCCCCAAAGGTAAAACAGTAAAATTATTTGGAGGCTGAAAGTATAAATTTGATTTAAAATTAGTAATAATTATAATCACCGACGGACTCTTAACTTCTTTTGTGAGTTTAAAAGGTGGGTGACTTGGTTGGGAAAATCCATCTAAAAAAATCATAATTTAAGTAATAATAATATTTTTTAAAACCCACAAGTTCCATGAACATTAACAGCTGCAACTCGAAAAAGATAATAACGCCCTGGAGCAAGCAAATGCTTGAGAATTGCATACATTTTATTCCTCACCATTACCTAATAATTTTTTAATTTAAAATTATCAGTGATGAAAGCTAACAGTTTGCCAAGGAGTCATTGTTTCGGGATCTTTGTTCAATGACCACCTCCATTGAATAACAAACACTAAAGAAGCTTATTAAAATAATTAAAAAATAATTAAACAATTAGAATATGTTGAAGTGTGTTGAGGAGTCATTCGCTTCATTACCCAGCGAAGAATTGCCGATCTAATTGGTATTTAAAATAAGTTAAACTTTAAAAATGCAATATTGAACCTTTTCCTTTTTCTTTCTTGAACTGTAATCCCCTCAGGCATTGGTAGCAACCGACTGTCATTAAGGTGAGGGATAAGACATGTTCTACTACAACCAAAAGAACAACACTTTTCAATCTTAAAATTTCCGGATACTATTTCGAAAATAATAGATAAAATTAAACCTCTGCGCAATCAGTATCGGAATCACAAAAAGCAGAACATTCCTTAAAGTATAAATAAATAAATTAATTAATTATTAATTTGATTATTATAAGTAGCTTGATTATCAATTAATAATAAATTAATTAATCAAAAAAGTAAATCTTAACTGTATCAGCTATCCATTGCCTTCTTTGTAGTTTAGGACAATCACCCGATCTATTAACAGCATGTTGAATAAATTTACATGACTGCCGGCATTGATTTGGTTCTGGAGCTTCCTACAGAACGATTATTAAAATATAATATTTTTAATTAAATTACTCTGCAGAATGTTTGGTCACACAAATCATAATTCAGGATCAGCTCCCGACAAGGGATAAGACACTTAATAAAAATAAAAAAAGGTAGAAATAATAATAAAGGATTGATACCGATGCACATTGCAAATCCTCCTTACAAAGTGTGCTGATCTGATGCCTCAAAAGTCTTCTAGTTTCTGCATTATTCTGAAAGATATTATGATAATTTTATTATTCTAATAATAGCATGTGTATTTATTATAGTTATTATTTTTTAAATTATTTCCCATTCATTTACTTAATATTACATAATTTTTATTCAAATAATATACAATTAAATCACCTAGAAATAAATTTCCCATTAATTTATGTAATTGTTTCAGCTAATTATTTCTTTTTTGGCATTTTAAGGTAGACAATTTAGAAAATAATGGGGTATATTTTTCGGCATCTTTCACACTTTTTTTTAAGTGTATGACCTTTAACTTTTTACTTTTTTGTTTATTTACTCTCGATGAGGAAAACTAAAAGTATTCTTTCCCTAAATAAACTCCTAAAAATCTCGCCGTTTTGTATGCGCAAAACAAACCATAAATTTTAACAATAGAAAAAATAAATAATAGAATATGCTCTATTATTATATGCCCAAGTTTTCTTTATATGACAATGGATGAAAGTGGAGGAGAAAATTTCAAATGAACAAAGAAATAAGTAAAGTTGGTTTTAAAAGCTAGATAAATATTAAAGGTCAATAAATCTTAAAAAAAGATTTTTTGATGTTTTTAATAAAAAAATTCATTAATATTACAAAAATATTTAAGAATTTGCCTTTAATTAATTAAATTTTTAAAGAATTTTCCCCTCATTTTTTTACACATCCATTTTTATTTTTATTTTGTATTTTTAATTTTGCAAATGGAATGAAAAATGAAAATAGTTGGTTAGCGCAGATGTTATAGCTACGTGGTTTTATATATTGGATTATCCTTCAATAACCCCAAACGTATCCAAAAGAAGGAAAACGGATGAGCAGTGCCCTTTAATTTAATAGAAAAATTTCAAAAATTTAGAAATATATTTTAGAAATATATTAGAAAAATATATTTCCAAAAATGAGTAAAAAACGAATTTTAAAACAAAAAAAAATTTATAAAATTCCAAATCTTATTAGATAATCTTTTACGATAAAAAATTAAACTTTCTCTTAAACTAAATTGGTAAATAAACAAAATTCTGGTGTTTTTGTTTAAATAATGCCGTAAAAATAAAAGAATAAAAGATATTTTAGAGGCCTAAAATTGAACAAACAAAGTGTAAAAAAGAGCAATCAACAGAAGTGTTGCATTGAGAGGTGCCGAAAAAATAATAAAAAATAAATCCAAAAGAATAAAGCCTAAAGGATGACGAAACTAATGGATCATAAAATTGTGTGAGAGAAATTAAAAGGAAATCATCAAACAAAAATTTATTGTAATGGATGAAAGCAAATATTAGGTAAAATATAATTGTAAAATATAATTTAAAAATTTTAGTTTAGAAATATTTTTAAATCCTTAATTCATTTTTAAATCCATGTGTTTAAATCTTCCTAATTTTTTGAAGAAATACTGACTAGAGTCTTTTCTAAGATATCTCCAATTTGCTAAGAAATTTAAACGCTAGAAGTTGCGCTATAACGCTTTAAGTTGCGTTTATTAGGATGTTTGTGCGTATTTATACTATAAAATGCATTAAAGATTACAAAAATTTGGCGGTTTAGATCTTCCTAATTTTTTGAAGAAATACTGATTAGAGTCTTTTCTAAGATATCTCCAATTTGCTAAGAAATTTAAACGCTAGAAGTTGCGTTATAACGCTTTAAGTTGCGTTTATTAGGATGTTTGTGCGTATTTATACTATAAAATGCATTAAAGATTACAAAAATTTGGCGGTTTAGATCTTCCTAATTTTTTGAAGAAATACTGATTAGAGTCTTTTCTAAGATATCTCCAATTTGCTAAGAAATTTAAACGCTAGAAGTTGCGTTATAACGCTTTAAGTTGCGTTTATTAGGATGTTTGTGCGTATTTATACTATAAAATGCATTAAAGATTACAAAAATTTGGCGGTTTAGATCTTCCTAATTTTTTGAAGAAATACTGATTAGAGTCTTATCTAAGATATCTCCAATTTGCTAAGAAATTTAAAACGCTAGAAGGTTGCGTTATAACGCTTTAAGTTGCGTTTATTAGGATGTTTGTGCCTATTTATACAATAAAATGCATTGACGATTACAAAAATTTGGCGGTTTAGATCTTACAAATTTTTTGAAGAAATACTGATTAGAGTCTTTTCTAAGATATCCCCAATTTGCTAAGAAATTTAAACGCTAGAAGTTGCGTTATAACGCTTTAAGTTGCGTTTATTAGGATGTTTGTGCCTATTTATACAATAAAATGCATTGACGATTACAAAAATTTGGCGGTTTAGATCTTTACAAAATTTTTTTTAAGAAATACTGATTAGAGTCTTTTCTAAGATATCCCCAATTTGCTAAGAAATTTAAACGCTAGAAGTTGCGTTATAACGCTTTAAGTTGCGTTTATTAGGATGTTTGTGCCTATTTATACAATAAAATGCATTGACGATTACAAAAATTTGGCGGTTTAGATCTTACAAATTTTTTGAAGAAATACTGATTAGAGTCTTTTCTAAGATATCCCCAATTTGCTAAGAAATTTAAACGCTAGAAGTTGCGTTATAACGCTTTAAGTTGCGTTTATTAGGATGTTTGTGCCTATTTATACAATAAAATTCATTGACGATTACAAAAAATTTGGCGGTTTAGATCTTACAAATTTTTTTAAGAAATACTGATTAGAGTCTTTTCTAAGATATCCCCAATTTGCTAAGAAATTTAAACGCTAGAAGTTGCGTTATAACGCTTTAAGTTGCGTTTATTAGGATGTTTGTGCCTATTTATACAATAAAATGCATTGACGATTACAAAAATTTGGCGGTTTAGATCTTACAAATTTTTTTAAGAAAATACTGATTAGAGTCTTTTCTAAGATATCCCCAATTTGCTAAGAAATTTAAACGCTAGAAGTTGCGTTATAACGCTTTAAGTTGCGTTTATTAGGATGTTTGTGCCTATTTATACAATAAAATGCATTGACGATTACAAAAATTTGGCGGTTTAGATCTTACAAATTTTTTTAAGAAATACTGATTAGAGTCTTATCTAAGATATCTCCAATTTGCTAAGAAATTTAAACGCTAGAAGTTGCGTTATAACGCTTTAAGTTGCGTTTATTAGGATGTTTGTGCCTATTTATACAATAAAATGCATTGACGATTACAAAAATTTGGCGGTTTAGATCTTACAAATTTTTTGAAGAAATACTGATTAGAGTCTTTTCTAAGATATCCCCAATTTGCTAAGAAATTTAAACGCTAGAAGTTGCGTTATAACGCTTTAAGTTGCGTTTATTAGGATGTTTGTGCCTATTTATACAATAAAATGCATTGACGATTACAAAAATTTGGCGGTTTAGATCTTACAAATTTTTTTAAGAAATACTGATTAGAGTCTTTTCTAAGATATCCCCAATTTGCTAAGAAATTTAAACGCTAGAAGTTGCGTTATAACGCTTTAAGTTGCGTTTATTAGGATGTTTGTGCCTATTTATACAATAAAATGCATTGACGATTACAAAAATTTGGCGGTTTAGATCTTACAAATTTTTTTAAGAAATACTGATTAGAGTCTTTTCTAAGATATCCCCAATTTGCTAAGAAATTTAAACGCTAGAAGTTGCGTTATAACGCTTTAAGTTGCGTTTATTAGGATGTTTGTGCCTATTTATACAATAAATGCATTGACGATTACAAAAATTTGGGCGGTTTAGATCTTACAAATTTTTTGAAGAAATACTGAATTAGAGTCTTTTTCTAAGATTATCTCCCAATTTGCTAAGAAATTT